>VRLP01006872.1:0-25288 GCA_009660295.1 Lophius piscatorius | reverse complement strand
CACTGGTGAGTGAGGAGAGAGATCTTATAATCAATCCTGGTGGAGATGGGAAGCCAATGAAGGGAATGAAGAACAGGGGTGATGTGTTCGTTTTTACGAACTCCAATCAGGATCCTTGCAGCACTGTTTTGAACATACTGTAGTCTTTGAAGACTTTTATCAGGGATCCCGATGAGAAGTGCGTTACAGTAATCCAGTCTGGAGGAGACAAACGCGTGGACCAGCTTTTCAGCATCACTCAAGGTGAGTGAAGAACGGAGTTTGGAAATAATAATAATAATAATTTCAGATGAATGAAGCGGGATGGTAAGCAAAGCTGAAAGGCACCTGGCACATTAATCCAAAAGAATAAAAAACAAGGTTAAATTACCTTTTTAATCCTGATGTTTGGACCTGTTCAACAGTCCACACATCAGGATTTATATACATGTCTTTAGAATGGGAATAAGTAGCCCAAATCTCTTAAGGGTTTGTTGGAGGAGAGACCTTAAGCCATGGGGTGCCACACCAGATCCCACTGACTAAAGCCCGACTAACGTCAGTCTGCAAGAACCAAAGTGTGCATGTCCAAGAAATACAAGCTTGAATGTTGCAAACGTTGAGGTTACTTTGAGAGATTACCCACAAAGTCTACTACCCCCATTACAAAGTGGGGGTAGACTAATGATGTGAAGCACACACTTTTGGGGAAAGAGACTGAACGTTGGAATAGCAATAGTGTAAATTTCAAGAACACACTTCACATGAAAGAGATTTATATCTTCAAACCCAGGAGAAATTATATCAGAGAAAATGTATCATATGCTGGCTTTTGGCCGAAGATGAAAACAGTCAAACATTAAATGATCTATGAGTCACGTCGTCCATGTACCAGCTTCAAAAACTGTGAAAAACATGGCCTTTTATTGTAATCTCACTGTCTTCAAGTGACCGTCTCACAGCATAGCCGCTAAAACCTCCTCAGATCTACATGCTGCCGCAGCTCTGCATTGAATATAAAATAATTTATGCTGTTTATTGATCTGCAGTGGAGAGATTGACTCACTCTTAACCGCAACAGGTAATGAATGGCTCAGGGTGTTCTGACACCTCTGTGACAAAAAGGGTGGATCCAATGCGCTCAGCATCCACTCACGCTATAATACAAAGATTGTATTACTTGTTTCACATAAGTAATGCAATGGAAATCCATCTTGATGCCTGACAGGCAGTTTTGCCTTCCAGCCTCTCAGCTCCATAAAAGACACACACACACCCACACACACGGACTATAATGAAATCTTAAGACTTACATGCTTTTTGTAGAGGAAGGTGAAAACGAGATTTGTATATAGAAGTAATGTGTCCCAATTAGGCCCACATTTTGACACTAAGGATGCCTTTATAATTGGCCAGTTTGGTTTGATCGAAATAAACTCTTCTATGGTAAGTATGGTGCGCACCAAACAAGAAGACTGAGATTGAATTCAGTCCTTACAAACAAACTATTTGACTGAAATAGGAATGCAGCACTGACAAAAGACCAAAACATGAAGCTATATTGTCAAACTCAAATGAACAAATGGCAGCATTCTTTCATTAAGGAGGACAACAGAGAAATACAAAGCTGTTTTGACTCCTTTTTGACTACTTTTTACATTTAATAAGTTCTTCATGAGTGAATAGACTCAAGGAAATCTATCTTGTTTATCATATTTTACTCAAAAATTTCATATTTTGCACACGAGAGAAGCTTCCTTCTCTCATGAACAGAGGGATGGACATAACTTCACATTTAATTTGATGAGTTCGAACAGAGGATTGCTTATATAGCGGAGGGGACTAGGAACTTATCGTGGGTGCATTTAAAGCTAAATTACTAATAATCAGTCAAATATGGTCTAATGTCTGACACACACACTCACGTCAGCAAGAATCACCTTTCTGTCTCCACCAACCACAGACAGTGAGGGAAGCAATGATTTAGTGACGACAGAAACAGTGAACAATAGAGAGGAAGGAGATACAATCAAATTATCAGCAAGGAGAGGGAAAAGGAGGGTGCGTGAGAATGATGCAGTGTGTTGATTCAAATCTTTATAGCTCAAAATGAAAATCGATGGACTCCCGAACAGAGCTGGTGAGCGCGGTTGGTTTTGATTCCTCACGTCTTGGATAACCCAGCTCACTTTTACAACAACTCCTCTTCTTGTTGAGAAGCTGCAGCATTCTTTAACAGACACAATGATACAAAGACTGTACAATTACTGCCGGATTGACAGTTCACTACTAACTTTTGTTTTTCTTCAGCTAAACTCATGGTCAACACACACTGTCCTCTCACTTCCTCAACCACAGACACATCCCACACCGCCATACTGGGCAGCATCTTGTGTACTAGGTTTACATTAACTAATACTCTAGATCCTATAACTTACAACCTAATGTTGGATGGATTCCCACCGTTCTCCCACTAGCCAAAAGCTCTGGAATGTAGTTTTTGAAAGTTTTAATAGCACACGTATCTATTTTAGAGCTCAAAGCAAATGAAACAATTTTTATCGTGGAGCACTGTCTTTTGTTTGTGCTAATAACCTTGCTTGTTGATTGCATTGGAAATACATTACAAATGCAGATAGCAATATAGATGCATATTAATTATGATGTATGAGGTAATATCAACACAGCATGGTGAAATCAGTACTTCTCTATTTCACATTAAAGCAAAGTATGCAAGGAGTACAAGAAATCTGCATTTCATAGCAATTTCAGAGCTGTAATTCGATTTAAATTGTGATTTAATAACAGGAAACAGTGATGATGATGCCAGGGTACAAATGTTTTATAATGAAATTAGAGCATTTCCATGATCACCTCAAATTTTATGTGTTTCTATGTGAGCTCAGTAAGCCGAATGAGTATCTGGAGCTATGCTGTCGTCCCCGACAGCAAGGGTATATCCCCGAAAAATTCCTTATCATTATTATGGCCGAAAACTTTTGGGGTTAAGCTCACCCTAGAGTCAGAAATATACAACCAACCTTTACAAAAATCCATCCCATTCTTCCCCATACTAAAAGACTATGGGGGTTTAAAGTTTGAAAATGACCCATGAATAGGTTTTTGTGGTATGTCTGGAAAACAAAATAACTTTTAATCACGTTATATGACAATATGGAAGAAAAAAAAGGATATTTGAAAATAATCCAAGCGATATTTCACAACTGCAAATAGAATAAGAAATATGGGCATAAATAAAGACATGCTGTCTTATGATTAGTTCCCTGGCATAAAGAGGAATCTTAAAGAGTGCAGCTCAATGCCAAGAGTTCAAATCTTTAATTCAACACCATATTGTAGATGTCATCACTGCATGCAAGGAAAAACTTTGTGACCACCTCAAGACCTTTAACCTTTATTCTGTTTGGTTTCTGGGATCTGGGGAGTGGCTCATTAGGAGAGATGGCTAACTCCTGCATTGGTGGGATGGCTTTCATTTATTTATGTAGGCCTGAGCATTCAGTTACTCTCTCCTCTCTGAGACGCTGGGTTCCTTTGACCTTGGGTGTTTAGATTTTTGTAGTCTTACACCCACACATTCACACACCCACACACTGCAAACATGATTGATTAACTGACATGCATACTTAATTTAGACCTTTAATTCCGACGTTAAATACATTTCCTACTTTTTAAAGTCCTTTGTGGTCTCCATAGTTTGTCCTACCTTGTAAATAATCCATTACACAGTTTTTGAGCTATATTGTTAACAAAAAGTATCTGCTGTAGCAGACACTGCAATAATTTTCTATAATATCCCCGACATTTCTGGGATATAATTTCCTATCTCTAAATGGTCAGAGAAAAATTAACGAGCTATTCAAACAGATCACAGAAAAACAGAACAAAGTGTTGAACGAAATGAAAAAGGCGGAACTTTTTGAAGAGGGCTAAATCCCACAGCAGCAAAAACGGATCAGACCATACCACCTGCCCTTTAATGAAGAAAAAAAACAAAGTAATGGGAGGAAACCCGCTGGCATGTGGCACTGGCCATAGTATGAATTCGGCATGGATCACTTGCGAAAGTGTTCTACTTTAAATACTATTTTGGACGATAAAGGAAAGTGGGGGGATTAGCTGGATCAGTGGCAGGAAGGAGAGGGAGTGGATGGCCCAGGGAATAGTGCCAGGGAGAGGGAATGTGATGGCACAGGTACCATGTGTTGCCCTCTCTCCCTATTTTCTGTAAGGTGCCGAACCTGAGGGAGGACAGTCAGTTAGAGACAATCACAGATTGGTTTGTGTCTTAAAATTAAGATTGTTACTGACAATCCATCTGTATTGACTCAGACTACTTAGAAGAACCCACACTGGTAGCAGCATTTAGTGCTACAATAATGCTGACACTGCATCTACCACTAAACACGGCCTCGCACTCAGCTGTTATGGTTTTAACAGTTTTAAATTTTTCCCATAATGTTCTTCACAGCGATGTGAACGCCAGCAAACACAATAGCTCTCTACGAAACACGGACTCTGTTGAATACAGCAGCTGCTGGAGCATCAAAAAATCAGCATGACTTCTTCACATGTCACAGAGCTGCCCTGATGCTACATGTAGGAACCAGTCTGTTTTAGATCACATCTCATGTGAACAGTCGACTAGAAATCTTCAAACGGGATGATTTCAGTCAGAATGAGAAGTGTGTATTCTGCTGCAGCTACTGTAAAGCCTATCTGTGTCTATAAAATCTGAGTCAGTATAATGAACCTCAGCACGCCCAATATAAGATGCTACAGCTGGTCCATTAAATGCAATTCAAACATGATATCCTGCAGCTTCATTATCAGTCAGCGCCTTCAGAAGAGGTCTTATGCCACAGCGTGCGGTCTTATGCCTGCTAAAACTATGAAAGAGTGGGCTGCTGCATGTTCTCAGCTGGGAGAGGTGAAGCACGGTCAATATGAAGTGACACTACAAACGAAATCCTGATCAAATCTTATTACTGTTTCAGAGCACTCTTTCCGCTTTTCCTCTCTTCCTGGCAGAGTCACCTCCTGAGTTTTGACACTGGTCTAGAAACATCTCTGCTTCACTCATCCAGTATTTTGTTACATGCTGTGTTTAAGTAAAGGTACATTCAACATGTCGGATAAAATTCAACATAAGTGTTTGCTTATAATAGAATTTTGAATAGAACTTATAGAACTCAGAATAAAGGCTTTTTTAATTGAGGCATCAGACATGAATCTTAAGTATTATGGGTATAAGATTGTCTTGTTTTTTGGAAAGAGTCTATTTTGATTTCAGTCTTTGTGCTTCTCTGCTTGTCTCTTGAAACGCAGATTGTTTTCACATAAACATACAAATGCAGCATTAATAAGCATGAGTCACATGGAAAATATATAAGTGGGCCTGGAGCACCACCAACGCCAACATTAGTTGGTTAGAATGAGATACTTGAGAGCACTCTGCTGATAACCCAATTACCACTGAGAAGATTGGATACAAAGGCCTAACACAAAAATAGTCATTCTGTCATTTTGTTTCTGTCTGGGTGAGTGTGTGTCGACTCCAACAACTTATTTCACCACCGTCCTCATCTCAGGGACAAAGTCAAGTTATTTGCTAAGCACTTCCTTAGCGTTTGTCCTTGCAACCTCTGTGACTCTCCCTCCAGTACCCTTCCAGTAAGTCAGGCATGAAATGTAGCGGAAGCCACAGTACGGCAAAGACAAATGGATGTGTGTCCTTTCACTTGTCATGAGAGGAGACAAATTATCTCTCAAATATTAATCGGATTAACGTGCATCTGCACTGACAATGAATAATCAAGTGGAGTTCAACAACAGGAGCTAGAGGCGTACTGGTAGAATTAGTATCTCAGTTAAAGCTGGATCTGCAACTTGGTTTGTCTCAAAATCTCGTCACCCCTTTAAACAAAACAAAAAATCATTCAAATCCATTAAAAGCTTTTTTGAAAATATTGTGATGTCGAACAGAAAACAAAAGACGAGGAAGACATAACCTCCTTGGCGGAGGTAATAAAGACGGTAGCCGGCACCATTAGTGCAGTCGGGGGAGGCCTTTTGGGAAGATTGATTACTGTGGGTTGATATCACAAGTCGCAGTCCTGTGTGGGTTGTGCTCCAATGAGTTGCTTTGATTCTTTTGATTATCATGGCGGCTGATCTGACAGAGGTCTGACCTCTCTTGACAGATTGAAGACTATGCCATTTAAACGGCGAGTGAAGGGCGCTGTAGAGGTAGGCTGCGAGTAATTGTTCTTAAAAATCACCTGCATCTCCAATAAACTTCAGTGGCTGCTGAACGCAATGAGCTTCAGAACAGATTGCTATCATCGTCAAGCACGTCTATTTCATCAGCTAATTGCAAACACAAGCTCCAGTTATTTCTGTTCTGCAGAAGGTCATCCAGGTGACCTATCATACCAGGTTACATTTTGTAATTATCTTTTCATAACTGGTAAAGCAAGGTTGGTTCATGGGCTAATTTCATGGTCACATAATGGTAGATTATAAGGATTGCATGAATGACTTACAATTTTCCACAAGAATTATTTTCATTATTTATCTACTGCGAGTATTTTCTTGATAAATAGTCTGAAAAATGT
This sequence comes from Lophius piscatorius, assembly GCA_009660295.1. NCBI lineage: Eukaryota > Metazoa > Chordata > Actinopteri > Lophiiformes > Lophiidae > Lophius > Lophius piscatorius. The sequence goes on along the minus strand of VRLP01006872.1, from coordinate 18,671 downwards.
TAGAAATCATAGAAAAAATGACAGCTATAGTTTTCATACACTTAAGATTTGAATAGTTGTATTTTTATTATTGCTATAGCTGAAAAACAGAGCCAATATTGCAAATCCAGATTACTTTGTTTTTATTAAACTTAACAAGCATCTAAACAGTCACATATAATAGGTAGCAGTATGCACCTTTATAGTTAGTTTTAAGATGAGACAAAAAAGAAGAAGAAGAAGAAGAAGAAGAAGAAGAAGACTAGAGAGCCAAACATGTCCTTGCCAGAATCGAGAATATATATTTTTTTCTGTTTCACAAATAGAAATACACAAATTCAATTTACCACTCATGCTAAGGTTGCAATAATTCCAAAAGAAGGGGAAAAAAATCGGTTTCAACAACTGATAAATTATTAGAGCTAAGAAATATGAATATATTGTCTCGTATTCAGGTGTGCATTACTACAGAAATGTATATTATTGAGTATAAAAGGGGAAATTATCATTAATCTTATCTTCATCAGTCAGGTAATTATTATCAGCATTGAGTGAGAAACATCTCTATCCAAACTCCCAAAATATAATAATATTCATGGTATATTCAAATATGTAAACTATAATTATATCCCCGAAAAGTCAGGGCTGTAATTATAGTTAGCATATTAGCTAACTGTTATTAGCTGCAGATCATCAGCGTTAACGCCATAACTCAAAAACAATGTCATGGATCATTTTCAAATTTTATACCCACAGAAGCCTTAGTGTGAGGACAAACTGGAGTGAGTGGACAGAGAAAGATTTGCTGGTTATCTGACACTAGGGGGAGCTACATCTCCAAAAGTTTTTACGGACTCAATTTTACAACTATTAGTATGATTTTGTAAAATTTTGTGCATAAGAACCCGAGGAGATCTATCTTCATATTTTACACTGATAGATCATATTTTATTCACTAGTGGGATTTTTTTTTTTTATGTAAAACACTGTTTTTCAGACGTAGCTTCACATTTGATTTGAGGAGTTTAATCAGGAGGATGGCTTGCATAATGGAGGGGAATTTTGGGCTTCTCTGGGATATAACCTTACCGTCAGGGACAAAAGTGTAAGCCTAGTTGATTTTGTGGTTTAAGAGAATTTTGCTAATTATTTACATGTTTAAAAAAAACATTAAAAAAAGAACTTAAAAGCCTTTGACCGATAAACTAATGACTACATCTATAGCCAAGACTATACAATGTTTCCAAACAACTGCAATGACTAATAGAATAAAACATTAAATATTTATATTTAAAGCCCATAGTGCTGCTGTAAGGATGTATCTGAGGAAAATATGAACTAATAACTTTGCATTTAATTAATATTTAACCCCTTTCAGATGGATTATTTGTAGAAATGTACCAGAATCAGCCTTTAATCAGTCATTACCTCAGGTTCTAAACCAACATATCAACATTGTCTGACCAAGAGGGTAATATAAAAAACCCCAATCCCTCCTGAACTTCTTCATCCAAGCTGAGCGCGTGAAAACGCAAATCATGATTCCCCTCCGGCAGACAATGGCGTGGCCTCCAGATGGCTGTCCATTTGCCGAAAAGGCTTTAATGGCTCAGCCATCACCAACAGGTCCAAGACTTAAATGAAGATGCATAAAATTCATTAAGGCCAACTGTCTAAATTGGTACAAAAGCATCTATCCAATTTCCAAACAGAAGGCCCACTGGTGCTGTCATGTGCTTTGTCCAGGGAGACAGGTGGGATCCCAAACAATGTGTGTGAGTCAGCACCAGTAACCAACCAGAGGAAGTGATGTATTGCACACTGACATGGAACAATGCAGTCTGTTTTACCTGAAAGTGAATGTTTCTACCCCATAAATTTCAGCAGACAGAGCTACCCAGTGGTATCTTCAATATATGTTTGTTAGCAGCTTCTCTGAAGACACCTGCTACTTCTGAGCAACAAGAAATGGCATGTAGATTATTCCTCACCACAATTCAATTTTTATCCTCCCTCTTTATGGAGTTTGAGTGCTATTGAACCTTTGGAGCTCTTCTCAGGCTGGATGTTCCCAAAGCACTTTTGTTGTCAAAATAGTTTTAGCATTGTGGTTTTGAGGATGCTCACACACAGATCAGATGTTTCCATCCTGCTCCATCTGCTGCACTGTGGATGGGGTTGCTGTTGTTCTCCAGAAAAAAGATGCACAGATGGGCTACATTCCCTTTTAGAATATAATAAACTGAGGTACAGGCTCAAGTTGTATTTTTAAGTCAGCGAGTGTTGAAACAAGTCTACCCAAGGCACCACAACTCCCTGCTATACTCCTACATTCATTATGCCAGCCTAGGAGGGAGTATTACATTCTGGGGCTGACTCTGAGCTGACACCAGAGTCCTTATAAACTCTGCTTAAGGCTACTCTCCTGTGAGAGAGGAGAGGTCTGTATGAAAGGTGAGATTCTGAAGGCAGGCATGTTGCCAAATGAATAGAGACACATGGATGACATAACCCACTTCCTTAATGGCTGCAATACTTTCTTTACACAAATCCCACATGTTCGGTTCTGCACAACTCATGAAAAATATACAGCGGGTAAATGCCTAATTATTTCCATTAGCAGTAAATTGATGGGGCAAAGGAGGAGGAGGGAGGGGTGTGATGCTGACCCTGAGTGTCAGTTGAATCTTGGAATGTCCTTTCCACATTTGGAGTGAGACTTTCAGTGCGCTATTGACCTTCTCCTTGCGACATCCAATAATATAATGCCATCTATGTGTCTAATCTGGATCCCACGGGTGAAGAATTTTAACATTTTTTTTCTTAATTAGGTTTGTTAGATATGGTAAAGTGGCGGTAAAGTGGTCTTCATGGTTCCAGATGGACCGGATCTGTTTGCATTCAGCGAACAGCTGAGGAAAACCATTACGAGTCCAGTATTTAGCGACCAGCGCACATTTCCACCCGAGATGTGAGCGGCTGGTGCGTGGATGGATTTATTTGGAAAGATACGGATTGCACATAAATCAATGCACGAGCGAACTCATCAATTTAGCAGTCGTGCGCAGATTGCGATGAGTTGTTTGCCAAAGCACGCAGCCAGGCTGCACGCATTCCGCAAACAATAAAGCCTGTCATGTTCCATCTCATCTGCGCCCCACTCGTGAAAAAAAAATCACTTCATTAGAGCCAAAGAAGCTCCGATCACTGGTGATAAGATTTGACCGTGGCAGTCTGTTACTTTTCCACTCACCTTTCACGTACTGAGTGACAGCGGCGCTCAGACAGAGGGCGACGGAGAAGAGTAACGGTCCCATCCTCCTCTCGGTATACTGCTCCGAATTCGAAGGCGGCGTGGATTTTGGTCAAAAGCACGCAACGGCAGCCAAAAGTTCTCCCCTCTGCTTTCCTGCTAATGAATAGAATGTGCTCGGAGCTGTTAGTATCCTATCAGGTAAAGTCCTCTTCCGAGATAAAGTCAGCGGGCAAGCGTGCGCGCGCCTCCTGGATTTGTCTCCGTGCAGGAAGGAATGATGTGAGCCCACCGGGTTTCCCTCCGCCTCCGCCGCTACCGCAGTGGTGAGATGTTGTGGAGAGAGCGACGTGTGCGCTCAGCGCTCCCTCTGGACCACTAGTGTCAAAATAACGGACTAACAGAGATCCCTACTTCCGGCTCCAACCTCCAAAGTAAAATGTAGAAATTAATTGACCACCACCAAGGAGGTTCTCTCTCTCTCTCTCTCTCTCTCTCTCGCTCATCTATCTTTCTATCCACTTTGCCGGTTTGTCAGTCTCTCTTTTTGCAGGATTACTCAAAAATGTATGGCTTTACTACAATAATAACAACAAAAAAAAATATCTCCAAAAAACCTTTGGATAAACTGTAAAAGTAAATCGTGGGAAGTCTCTCCAAGTGATTAGATACGTTTTTGTCAGTATTTAACCCATCACAACCAAACAAACAAATGCCACAATACATCCATACCTTGTTTAGTATTAGTTTGGTTCAAAGTATATTGTTGAAAGCTAAATTAATGTTATTCTGACTTCACCTGTAAGAGGTTATAATGATTATTCACACGTACAGGCAATTTGGAGTCACCAATTTACTTGTATCTCTTGCTTTTGGACTGAAGGAGGAAGCTAGAGACTCAAAAGGGAATCCACACACACAAAGGCCCTTAATGCGTTTGAACTTTGAACCTTCTTGCTGTCAAGCCACACTGCTAACTTTGACATTAATCTGTATTTTGTGCTGCATCTCAATTCTCAACTAATTGAGACTTACATAAAGAGAGTATTTACCCAGCACTATTTGATGTAATATTTTTATTAAATGATATTTATACAGCTATCTTTATAAAGGTTTGGAGATCCCTTTATACTTTTTAGAAATAAAAATGCAAGATATTTTTTTTATTTTGAAGGTCAGAACATCCCTGCCAGGCAGGATGTGCATCTCATAGTCTGTCACAGTGCACTGACTGGACACTGTGTCACAGCTCTTCCTCCCACCTTATCCTCCTTCTAGAGAGCACAGTTCCAAAACGCCTGCTGGGGTGGGGATTATAATTGTGTATTATTAGCCTCTGCATCCTTTCCTTAACCTCCATTTTACTCCCCCTGGCTTCACTTTCCGAAACCAAAGAAATTGATTAGCTGTTTCAAATTTCTTCTCCCTGGAAAACATGGTTGAGAATTAAAGTCTGAGCTGGGCTAAGTCTTTAAGGGCCCTAGGCAAAATTTGATTTTGAGGCCCCCTCACCAACACTCACATCCAATTTTAGTTGTATCTATTTTGCTTACATCAAACCATCAGACCTAGTATATCTTCATCCTTCTGTGGAATTGAATCTAAGATTGGTGTGGTGCTCAGTTGCACCTTATTATTCAAAGTGAAGTAGCACTATGTGGCACATTAGGTTGGTTTACTTGGACAGCCTGATTCTGATTAGATTCGGCAAATAGCCAGTCGTTGCATGTGAACGATGTATCGGAAAGCTTTAATTTTAAATACAGCGACTTCAAAACAGTACCGGTCTGCATCGGAGAGTGATTTGTTCATGACAACTTTGAAATATTTGAACAGTTTTGGACGGTTAGATGGGCGAAAGATTAACTTCTGCACATACCCTCTTTGTCGTTTTCTTCTTCTGGGCGCTAGTTGGGGGTCGGCACCGAGCTCACAAAAGCATTCTCGCCACCTTATGAACAGGAGAGTGGATCGTCTGAAAGCGTTTCCGATTAGGGGAGTTGATGCATGTAAACACCGGGTCAGATAAGATCACAAGTCATGTAAACAGGCGCCCGACATTGCAATTCGGAAATGTTTAATTTGGAAAGGAGAAAAGTTTCCCATGTAAACCCATCTATTGAGAAAGTGTAGATCCGGTACGGAAGCTGAGAACGTCCGTGGTGGCAGAAAAATATATTTGGCCTTTTCTCATGATCACAAGAAAACAAGTAACTATTTTCTCTGGAAAAAGTGGTTAATTACTGCAATTACTTTCTCGTGTTAACGAGAGAACAACATATCGTTTACTGTTACCTTTGTAAATGTTCATCAGGGGACCATGAGTGTCATGTCTGTAGCAACTGATTTCAGATAAATATCATCCACCGTTTCTCATATTTTTTGTGCTTTGCTTAACTTCCAGGTCATTTGACTCAGAATAAAACCTTAATCAACATCTTGAATGCAACACATACTTAGTAATGACTAAGGAGTTTCCATTATTGTTACTCTATATCATTGTCAGTATCACATTCTATTTCAATCAAGGTTTAATACAGGCAGAAATTACTTTTATACACATGTATACGTGTGTACACGTTGTCATAGAGACACCAGAAGTCAATACTTGCGGTTTTCCATTGGTGGAAAATAATATGTTTGCTTAAGCATGTATAATACACCGTGTTTGCTGTGGTGTAGGGTACTGTGTATGTTAGGTCCATTTGTTGTTTTCATCTGACATTTCTGTAGTTTTTGAGGTGCTTTGCCTGACTTCTGGGTTGTGTGGTCATGCTACCATGACCATGGCAACAGCAATATAGCCAAGGGTTTCTTCTTGTTGATAACGAGATAATTAACTTGTTATTTCAAGAAAACGGTTGCAAGCTATTTCGTTATCGCAAGGTAATGGACATAGATAAATATCTGCCACCATGGCTGGTCTCATCTTCCATAATCTGGTGAAGAAGCACTTTGATTGATTTTGTTTTCGTTTGCTTATTATAAAAAATGTTTATGTGCAAAAGTGAAGAATAAAATAAAGGCAATTATCAAAACATAAATATGTGATTGTAAAAAAAGAAAAAAGTACAAGTAGTGAGTTAACGAAAACGTTCATGAATCAAACATGAAGATGAATAATTATTCTTGAAAACTACAAATTTGATTTGGAGGTCCCCTCACCATCATCTCCTTCACTTCATTGTAGATTACACCCATTATCAATTCTAGTTGTATCCGTGTTGTTGACCTCATACAATCATAACTAGTATATATTTACCCTTCCAAGAATGAGGGCCATAAAGACGAACCACCATTCCGAAAACAAAAGTTCAGGTGTTCATTTTCTACATATTTTTGGGCTTAAAATGGGAAAGTACCAGCTGTAATAATAGGGTTCAGTGTCATCATAATCAAAGCAAGATACAACAAATGCCAGCTGGCATGACAAAGAAGACAAATGTAAAGTTAGAAACCTAGAAATAAAATTGTCTGAGTCCACATGTAGGGATGGTGATCTTCCAGACCATTTTTTATTTACGTACGGCATTATCACAGCCTTTTCCATTTTGCTGTGGTCAAAACGAAACTCTTGGCTGGCTTGACAATCCACTATCGTCTTTTGACTGAATAAATAGAATTTGTTGGTGCTGACATACATTGGAATCAGACACATCTATTTGTGTACGTATATTCAGGATACAAGATCTTTAAGCAGTTGCTAAAAATTGTTTAGAATTCGTGGCCCGATCTGACCAGTTCCCATTCAAAAAGATTAAATGAGATAAGTCTCTAACATCAAGTCGATGTTTACTTAACAAAAATACTTGTGAGCAACATTTATACATCTTTACCATATTTATTCATAAGTCATAATGTCTTCATCTCATGAGTTATCCCTTTTGTTTTTTTGTGATAGTGTCTGCTGTTCCCGGAAGGTACAGGCGAAGGTTTGGAAGTGTGTACAGGTCACTGAAACCTTGTCTTCCACTTTGACATAGAATTCAAGGCTATCATTGAAGTGTGTGCTCACACTGTAATGTCCAGTGAGTCTCCAGGGAAAACCAGTCTGGACAATCTAAAGGATAAGACATGAGCTTTCTCTGTTGAAAAAAACTTCTGCTTCTTATGAGGCATTTCAGATTTGAATTCAGAATTTCAGATTTTCAGATATTTTGGTCATGTTTACATTACTTCTTTTCTCATACGCACACTTGCAAATTTATATATGTGCCAACAAACCAACGTTCATTTACACATAAATGCAAGGAAATATAAATTTGAGAAGGCGTAGGCTGAATAGAGGTTATAATGCCTACCTGTTTTTCATATCAAAAGTTGTGTTATTATATTCTCCCGAACTAACCTAAGCAAAAGACTGTCCAAAACTAGTGCAAACACATAAAGAAAATTGGCAAACATACAAACAAACAAAAAACACACAGAAAAACAAACAAAAAAGTTGGTCAATTCTCATCAATTCATCATTTTATACGATACTAAACTATTCTACAGTTGTATATTTATTAACTATCTTATCTTTGGACGTTTTCTAAACATGTAAATTGAACTACACTTTCATATTTCTTAATTAAGGCTGTTCGAACTGTCTGATTAACTGATATACATCTTTATTTTATATTTGTTCATGAATTCATTTTTTAATCAAACCTGTTCCCCTGACTTCATTCTGACTCCCTCTGATTTCAAAAACCCTCAGAATTCAGCCAGGAAGTGAATTATTCTGTACTTTGTACATAGTCAGAGCAGTGTTGTGATCAACTAAATCATGAAATTTAAGAGTATTTCATTGAGTGGGAAGGTTGATTCATAATAGTTTGATAGAGATTTAGTTGGTGCTGGTTTTGTATGTGTTTCCCCACAATCCCTGACAGTAGGTTCTGTATGGGAGTATGAGAGAACAGTACGTAATGTATGAAGAGATCTTGTTCAGGATTTCTCAGGTTTTATATAATAATGTTATTGTTTTGGACAATTTTGTTTTTAAACTGTTTATATGTGCTTTCCAACATTATTTATCATCTATTGTTACACCCAGAAAACTATTTTCAAATACTCTTTCTAGTCCAACATCATTGATCTTGATTTTAACTTGATTTTTGTTTTGCTTATTTTGTTTTATTGGAATTGAGTGATCATTTTTAACTTCCAAACACCTCTCCAGGAAGTAAAATTCACTTTCTACTGTACTCAGAAGCGGTTTTAAGTTCTTCCCAGAGCAGTATAGATTGGTATCATCTGTATATAAGACATATTTTAGCAGGTTGGAGACTTTACGGATATCATTTGTATATTTGAATAAAAAGCTTGGAGCCAAACAGTGAGTCTTGAGGAAATTATCAAGACGTTTTTCAAATACTTTTTCTTATATTTTTGAGAAATTGGTCTATAATTTTTGCATTGCTGTCAATCAGCACTTTTATAAACAGGAATTACTTCAGCTATTTTCATTTGTCTTGGAAATATGTCTGTTTAAATGACCTGTTACATATGTATGTTAATGGTTTTAATGGGCTTCTATAACATATTTTATCAAAGACATTTCAAATCCATGGCAGTCAGTGGATTTTGACAATATCTAATATTTCTTTTTCATTGACAACGCTGTTAAAAATGGTAAAAGGGGTTTTTACCTATAATGTTGTCATCTACACTAGCCTAATTTCTAGGTTGCTTAAATTCAACTAACTTGTAGTTGAATATGTCCTTGCAGGTTCCTGGTGCTCTATATAAACTGGTAATAAACCTTAACTAATTACTTATCAAGTGTTTACAACCTAATTTACAACCTAATTAAGAACCTTTCATGAATCCTTTATAAAGGTAACCTCATTGTAAAGTGGTACCCACCACATTTCTTAACATAGTTATGTCAACTGGTCCAATAAAAGTAGGTTGAATAAATGGGAAAATATCAAGAAATGTATTACTAAAAGCTTTTTAGCGCTCACTGGATGTCACCAAAATGCCTAAACTAAGTGCCACATGATATAGTTATGATGGATTCGATAAAGAAAATGTTCTTTCATTCATTAAACCGTTGCCGTCTGTGTCCTTATATATTAAGTTCCTAGTTCAACATGTTAGGATGATTGTACTTTGAAGAGGAGAATGTTCTCTGACTGTCATCTTTTTTTATTTAATGTCCAGCTGTTGGCATTCAATGTAAATCAGCAAGTGGTCGCTTCAAGAGAATGAATAATTTTTAAAAGAAATGATGCATCCGATTTCAAACGACTACTTCTACTTTTGCATCTTTTAGAGAAAATGCTCACCAACAAGAGCAGGGTGAGGCTCTGACTTTAGGATCAAGTTATCGTCAAACATTCCATGGCTATCAGTCTGACCTTGAGGCGTTCGAGCTCCTCATCATGAATCATGAAATATAGTGAGGGTCTTCTGGTATAATGTAGATAGCGTCTTAGAACTGTACACACTTGGTCAAGACCTATAAATCATCTGCGTTATCCCCAGTAAAGGCCGCTATTATCTTAATGAGATATCGCCCCCTATGCCTACGATCAAATCACCCTCCGTTGTTTCCGGTGTTGAGACTGTGTCCATGGAAGGTCCTTCCTAGAGCAAGATGCAGCCTTCAAAAAGTTTTATTATGAATAGATGAATAAAACCAAATGATGGTCACAATTCCTGAATACTGACTGATTTCAATCCCACTGTGATTTGCTCCTAATAAATAGATCTTTACATAATCAAACATGATATACATGATATTTCACAGTCCCACCAACATGTCAGTTATCATTTAGATTATTTTTGGGGGTCAAAGTAGAGCTGAGGGAATATGGAAAAATAACTGAGTGCAGTACAGCCCTGAACCTTCTCCCATTCTCTGCACACTCAATACGGCTCCTAACTGTATCCTGTCAATCCTCTTCATCAGGGAGACTAAATCTCCCCACAGTCAGAGCAGCCTTCATTCTCCACTATTCTTGTCTTCTTTACCCTTGTCTTCCTCCTGGCTTGTCAAGCGACTGTGCTCAGACTTGTGAGTGCTACTCAGCACACATCCATCCTCATTTAGGCCAGGAGGACCTATATTTGGGATGAGCGACAGGCTGGGAATGCAACGACCTTCTCACATTTGACTCGTTTACGGCTGTTTTCGTTTTAGTCAGGAGAAAATGATTGCTGAAAACTGTTTAGATTTCTTGCAGAAGTCGGACAGTTGAAGAGAATTGGTTGCTGTTTCTCTTCCAGTACATCTTGAAGGGCACGGAGATGTTATCTTCTCAGTCAAATGGATTAGCACCTTTAGGATGCAAATACAATCTCAAATTGAATCTTCATGGCTGAAGAATCTATGAATTGACACTCAGAGTGTTTTATTGGCATGATGTTTTATAATCTACCGCGCCCTCAGCGTTTTCTTGACTACAGTTTTAATAAGGTTAAACTCTTCAAAACAGGGGCATAACCATTTTTTTGCTTGACTTTGTTTCTATCACAATGCCCCTTCCTTTCTCCCAGTCTCATTCCTTAAAGGGGAGAGAGGTTTTTCATAGCCACTCACTCCCTCTCATCTTCCATGTCTCCAGGTTCTGGTGCTCTCCTTCCCAATCAGACTGGTAGAGTCGTGTTCAAGGCCTCCCTTTCTCTCTTTGCACTCGCCACAAAGATAGTTTAACAAAGGGTTGAGGCAGGGACGGAGAGACCCAGAGAAAAGTAAAGGGAGAATGTGGTGGTGCTGGTGGCGGTGAGAATGGTGGTGATGGGAGCGGGGAGGGGGAACCAGACCAGGATGCAAACAGTGAGAGTAAACAGGATGGATGAAGAAAGCGGGAAAGACAGAGAAAGCAAAGCCCAGATTGAGACAGAAAGAGAGGCAGGCACATCTAAATTAGATGCTCTTGGAGAAGAAACAGGGAATTAATTCCAAACAGAATATTTCATTGTGTCTTCTTTTCCTTTCCTCTCAGCATTGGGACACAGAGAAGAGTTATGTTCCCCCAGCAGGCTTGGCGATTTCTTTCTTCTTTTAGTCCCAGACCATTCATACCACTGGCAACAGCTAACACGTGTCCTCTCTTTGTCACTCTGCTTATTATTCTCTGAAGCAAAAACACTCAGTGCTAAGATCACAAATAAACTGCAAATTAGATTTTGATACAGGTTATTATACTGATGTGTCCAATAAATTTACTTTGATAATGTTTCCATTAAAAATTAGACAGTTTTGTACTACTACATGAAAAAAAAAAGGGGGTCGATAAATAATAGAAAAAAGACAATTAAAGATTCATGTAATTTTACAGTGTCAGCCATTGATTGTCCAATGAGTGTATGACTGTAATAATGATCAGTATTGAGCATAATTGGGGTTGAAAAGAATGTGCATGGTTGCTTAGGCCAAGGATTCAAGACAGCATGCAGAAATGCTTGTTCAGATGATGTAGCTGCTTACTCCAGGAGAAGCTTAAGGACCACATCAGTACAGATTAAGATGAGAAAAATTATTGTGTTTGTATGCAAATTAAGCCCACATGGAGAGTATCAGAGTATTTCATAAGAACGAGGAATATGACCTATAGCTCATGGTTTTACGTGAACTCAGATTAAAATCTAAATGAAGTGAATTTACTTAATTCCTTACTACCTACTACCTCTGCAGGACATCTACACTGGAGAGACCACAGGAGATCTTGCAGAATCATCAGACTCCACCCAACCCATCATTCACTCTTCACACTTCTGCCGTCTGCCAGGAGGTACAGAAGTGTGAAGTGCAGGACGTCCAGACTAAGGGACTGCTTCTATCCTCAGGCAATCAGACTAATCAATAGATCAAACCCACTGCCCCCACCCTGAGCCCGCCCTCCTCATGAAAGGGAGCTCAAACTTTACATCAATCACCAATGTTGCTCCTACTGTACATAGCATACCTGCTATTTGTGTTTTTCTTAGTATTTCTTGTGATATCTTTATTATATCCCTTGTACCTGTCCTTTGTATTTGTATTTTTATATGTTTATAGCTCTATTTTTTTATGTATATATATATGTATAGGCATGTATATGTCTATATACATATATATATATAATTTTTTTTAAATATATATATATTATTATTTATAAATTTTTTTCACATACTTTATATTTTTCTTTTCTTCAGTTTTACATGTGTGCTTATTAAAGAACGACATTCAGAGTGGAAGGCAAAACAAGAATTATCATTGTTCAAGGAACGATAATTTAACTGCATATGACAATACATGCTTTGACTGATTTTGATTGGTGTCAGGTGCATCTTATTTGCATTTCTGATTTGGGATTCTGTTTGCATTTCCAAACTTAAAGATGTCCTAGTGCAGCCTCCTGTTTTATGGTATTAAAGTTGTTATCCTGCTGAATAGCATTAGCTGAATAGATTGAAACGTTGGCCAAGTGCCTTGGCTGTATTCCTGTTATCCTGCTGTATTTCTGTACGAATCCTGCCCATAGTTCTGCTCCACATATAAATTGACAGATGACTTCCTGCTAACACAGACGATAATCTGTTTCATCTATTTCCTTTAAAAAATCTCCAAGCCACCAGTGGAACACGGGCTTCAGCCCCAACATCCAGGAACGTGCACTTCTTATTCTAAGTAAGCCTGGAAAATTACTATATATTAGTATATATATATGCGTTATATGGCATTATATAGCGTTTGCTTGCCATATATATACGTTTCCACTCTATAAGGTCACTGTCAGTTTATGCTGAATGAATAAGAATTATATACATCAGGTTCGGATGTATGTGTTCAAAAAGATATGTTTATTAATGGGTAATTAGCAAGGATCCTTTCAATCAAACTCCAGAGATTCAACAACTCAAAAAGATTTCAGCATATTCAGTGTATCAACTTTATTTTTTGGTGGCAGAATTTAATTAGAGTTTTTTTATTTGTATTTTCATGATTGTATTTATTATACTTCATTACTTTGCTTAGTACACATTCAGTAAGTGTATGAAAAATGTAGGCGTGGAGTTTTATATGAAAGTAACCAATTTTCTTCATTTTATTTCATTTTCAAATGTTATCAAATGTTCACTTGTACTGCTTTCCACCCAACCCCAACGACCAACTCAGCAGGTGGTGATTCCACAGTGCGGTGGCTCCATGAAGCTCGTTCAGGTTGAGCCCGGTTGAGGCCCATGCTCAACTCCTTTCACAGGTCTGGCTCCAAAAGGGCCATTGCCTCCCTTGGACACCTAACCCTCCCATTTTTTCTTTGATGCCTATTGAATTGCTCTTAGTCGGACCCCTCCATTGGGCCCACTTTGCCTTGGGAGACCCGGAAACACAGCTCCAAAGATCACAAAGACACACAAACCCCCCACCAACCCTTTATTAAGGAGTTAACTTCATTCTTCCTTCTGTCTTTGTAAGCATGCTCTATTATGATGTCATGATATACACACCTGCTAACAGGTCAAGGTGAAAGCACAAAGTTATACTTAAGAGTGGATCTTTAAGTTTTCACATGCTCATTGCCAAAGATCAACAAAGGCAAATGGATTAGAAGGACAATATTTATTGTGTAAAGGTCAATACACTGTACCTCTGCTGGAGACAGCAGGATTTATACGGTAATTTGAGTTATGATGAAGTTCTCCCACCCTCCTCCTCCTCCTCCACCACCACCATGATCATCAAATTCTTGAGTAAAAACTGACCCCCATTCATCATCCTTAAACGCCCGCCCGGTCTCCCCCTCTCTGTCGCTGAACTGCGGTTGTTAGCCCTTGAAACAGACTCGACAGAATGTCACTGAAGTACAGATCACTTCGTAACCTTGTTTGTGAACCCTGAATTTAAAAAAAAAACTATTCATCTCTTGTTGGCAGCTTGTTCAAACCCACAGCTGCAGTATATTTATATTTGGCTCTTCTCTGCATTTATTTGTTAGACCAGTAAACAGGAGTACAAGCATACACAGGGAGTTAGGATGTATTTATTTCAATCATGTCCTGTTTTTAGAGAGTATTAAAATTATATTACTGTGTATAACGAAACTGGCAGACAAATACTTATTCCATGAATATTCTTTCTCAAAAGAGATTAGTGATTAGTGTCTGTTGTGATGATAAATCATGTTTGAATATCACATTTTGGGAACATGGAGCAGCAGCTGGCCTTTTGTTGACCTCTAAATTAACTGTATTCTAGACAAACCTAAAACTGTTAAGCCATTAAAAAAAAAAAATATGTGGAGAAATAGTTAATCAATAAGAGCTTCCTCTAAGTTCATGTCCAATGGTCACAGGCAAGGTGGCGAGTTGACTCGCTCTCTTCGCCGAATAAGGGCCCAATTTTAACCAAAGCAACGCATCCAATCAAGAAGACCATTGGTGTGTGTCACAAAGTGGCTGAAAATAAATTATATCAGTGGTAATATGAGGGATAATGGGAAGGGTTATCAGTTAAAGACACATCATGCCTCAGTGAACTTCTTATAAATCAATTTACTGAGACTTCTCTTGGCATCTGTTCCACTGGAGCCCTGCGGAGTGTATACAGACACCCACAGGATCTCACATATCATATAATAATATGCCCACAAAAGGCATCTGGGAATGTCATCAATGTGTATTTGTGTCTTTATTGCATATCACATTAAGCTTTATTTGGATAAAACCCAAATACCGACACACACCCAATGTGTGTGTGTCGGTATTAAAAGTAAAAGGCTATAAAAAGGCTACGTATACAACAAAACAGTCTGTTTTATGGCACACTAACACCAAAATAATTGTTAAATGCTGTAAAGCAATGCTTTACATTCTCATTTTACCAACATGATCATCTATGGTACATCATGTATTGATCTCATAGAGACGTCAGCTCAAAAATAAGGCCAAGCATGACCTGACAGGCCCGGAGAGCGCAAAACAGTTCAAGGGAGGGTTTGGAGGAGGAAACTTTTTTTTTCTTCTGTCCTTCTTTCCACACCACTCTGATGTCTGAGTAGTAAATATGAAACTATATTAACTTAGCATTAAAAATATAAACAGGGAAAAGGCTAAAATAACATTACATGGAGGGTAATAAGCTGGGCCATTCTTTGTACAGTAACATCCTAGAGGCTCCATTGATTTGCTTGCAACAGGCCAGGATCAAGAAATGATGATTTAAATTGCCACAGTATATTGATGTATTTGTCCCCAACTGGAGATGCTAAAAAGAAATGCTTCTCAGAAATAAATCACTGCGTGTCATAATTTTTACCCCTTTTAAATACAGATAAAAATAGTTCCAATGTCCAAAGAAAATCGTAAACAATGTAGCGGGTTATCTCAGTTTACCTCAAAGATAATTGAATAGGGGCACCACCCAAAGTTAATTCGGGAAATTATGAAACTTATTGTTAATCAATTCATAATTTAATTAAATTTAAAATTTTCACATCTGAAAGTCATGAACTCTTTTACAAAGTACTCTCATTTCTCTTCAAGAAGGAAAGACAGGGCACCTGTTATGGTTAAATATGAATATGTTCATTCAACTACACACTAAACAAAACAGGATAAATATGGATAACTGATAATGATGTAAATAAACAGGTTAATGTATATACGTGTGTGTGTGTGTGTGTGTGTGTGTGTGTGTGTGTGTGTGTGTGTGTGTGTGTGTGTGGACTGATGGTTCAAAAGCTGAGAGTTTGAGAAATAGGTAATGGTGATAGAGAGGAATTATTGACAGTTTTGAATTCTCTGGATATTAATCATTGCTAAAGGCACGATAAAATTTAAAGGGACTGGCGTTCGTGGATCGGCTGCTGCAGTCAATCAGGCAGTTTCCTCTCGATGGAGCAAGGCAGTGTTTCTAAAAGTCATGTGAAGACTCCTCTCCACGTGACTCTATGTACTTGGTACAGATAATCCTTGCTGCAGGGTGCTAAAATGGGGGCAGGAACTTTTACTCTAGCGTGCAAAACTGATTTCCGTCGCGAATCTCCTAAAGGAAATTGACCTTTGCAAGGCTAACAGTCTTTGTGTCACTCACCAGGGATTGTTCCATTCCCACAGTTGACTTTATTTGATAGCAAATAAAGTTGTTACAAGCACTATTCATCCATCTTATTAAACTGGATGAGGTAAACCATACATGTTCACATGTTTGACAGTAGTAAAAAGAAAAAAATATCTTCGAAGTAATGTTTCTATTAATGCCCGCTAGATGGCAATGTGTTACTGCAGAACCGTCCAAGACGGACAAGCTAAGAAAAACTCAGCTTGCTTATTTGAACAGATTACGATAACATGTTTTATATCGTTGTAAAGAAAATTTCGCACAGCTTCTAACTAAGTAAGATGGGAAAGGAAATAAGAAAAAATTTACATAGAAACAATACTTTTTGTTGATGAGGTTCCTATCAACCAAGTTCTTCTTGAGTTTAAAACTTTAACATTCAAATGAGCTCTGGCAGGTTATAAAACGGGAGGAGCTGGGGGGAGGTGTCGGTGATCAATCATTTAATTACACATCAGATTCTAACACCGGGGTCCTCCCGTCACAAAGCAAGTCTCCCTCGTCTATTGAGAGCTAGACGAGAACAGAATAGCTTCTGTCCCTTTGACCCCTGGAAAGCAAATGGTGAGATAAGCCTGTCCTTCTCTTGCTGTGAAGAACCAGATGTGGAGATGTCTCGCTACAACAATTTAAAAAAAATTCACCTTAAGCCTAAAATGTCTCCATTGTTTCAAAAAAATATCAATACTATTGAAAACTCATGTGTTGTATTTCTGAAACATTCATCCATGCACTCATCATCAGTGCCTGATCAATGCAAAACCCCTCCTCTGGATGACTGAAATTACAACGTATCTAAAATACTGCTGCTTGAGTATGAACTACGACCAGAAAGTTTGAACATATCATACCAGCTCATTACATTATCAAATAAAATACTCCATGGAGTTTTACCATCCTACCTACCCATACTAATGTCTCAGCATATACCAAGTGGAGCTCGGCAATCACAAAATATCTTCTGACATTTTTAAAAATAAATAATACGTGTAGGTAGCAGGGCCTTTGCGTATTGTGCTCCTCTCCACTGGAACCATTTTTCTCTTTGATCTCGTCAAAACCAGATGAAGAGAAAAATTGTCCCTGGACCCCCAATTGGGAGCATTTTATTTTCTCTAACAGTATAAATTGCATCACGTCACTTCGGCCCAAAGGTGCCCCAGATGGACTCGTTGATTTCCAAAGAAACACTATTCTTCTACTTTATAAAAGCAAAGATCTTAATATGTATTTTCCTTACTTTAGCACATCTTCAATCCGTAACACCAAATATGGCTGCTGCTGCATTGGGTTGGAAATCAATGTTGCGGTCTGTGGAATGTTAAAGGTTATTATGACACCTGTCATCACCTATTGAGGAGAAACATATTTCTTACGAAGGCTCTGCATGTCTGTTATGGTTGCAATACCTAATTAATTTAAGCCATTTCTAGACATTTGGAAACCCAAAGCCGCTTCTTGAAGAGCCAGGATATTAACATGTCAAAATTCACCTTTAATAAAGTTCAGTTTATACCCAGACAATCAACCAAATCAATTCAAAATGAATAAAATAAGCTAAACTTAGATTTGGTCTGGTACATAACAGAGATGATATATAATAATCTTTACCCCCTCTATGAATTCTATTTATAGATTTGAGTATCTGTTTATACTTCAATATATTTGTTTTTATTGATTATTATGTTATTTTTTGATCAGCCCTCTGAGACATGCTTTGTGATATGGGGCTTTCATAGATTTGACTTGTTTGTACAGATTTGAAGCTTTGATATATTGTTTTAAATTGTGTATCTTAGAGGAGCTGGTTGGTAGATTTTGTGCCTTTTTGCACAGAGCCAATAATTATACTAAACTAAGTGAGCACATTGCTGATCTTAGCCTCCTGTTGAGCCTGAGTGATTTCAATACTCACATCTAATTCAAATCAGGATTACCCACTTTCCATGGACTGTGCAGCATTTTTATCCCTTATCCCATGTTTTCACATATTAAGACAAGTCAAAAATCTTGTTCAGTCCTGCATAATGTGGGACATTTCCCATCACCTTAGAACAAAGATTCATATTTCCTTGAATGTGTAATCATTCCCACAGATATTGCATCCAAGTTCTCCGATTTACGGTATCTTTTCTGTGGAAAATAAGTAAAGACAAGATTATATGGAGATGCTGTTTTAAACTATACAAAGTATGAATAAACATTTCTTGCAAAAAGCTGATGTTTTTTTTCCCTCTCCCTCAGTCCAGGCACATTCTCAGCCACATGCAGTCACTCTGTGGGTGGAGGAAGAGATGAAAGACAGGAGAAAACAGTGACACTTTACAATCTATACTGAGTAAACAACAATGGCAGGGTGAATTTACCCACATGTGAGATTGTGATTTAAAGCTGAATTAC
>VRLP01006871.1:0-25311 GCA_009660295.1 Lophius piscatorius | reverse complement strand
TCAGCATCACTCAAGGTGAGTGAAGAACGGAGTTTGGAAATATTTCTGAGATGGTGAAAGGAGATCTTGCAGATGTGTTTGATGTGGGATTCAAAAGTGAGTTCAGGGTCGAATCTTACGCCGAGGTTGGTGACTGATGAAGAGAGGGGAATGTCGTGACCAGAGAAAGTAATACTGGTTATGGAGGAAGACTGGGTCTGATGTGGGGTGCCAATTAAAATTGCTTTGGTTTTGGAGCTGTTCAACTGGAGAAAGTTGTTTTTCATCCACACCTTTATCTCCTCCAGACAAGCGCAAAGAGTTGACAGGGGAGATGATGATGACGATGAGGATGGAGAGGCTGCGGAGGAACATGTGTCAGTTTTTATGTAAATTTGCGTGTCATCGGCGTAGCAATGGAATGAGAGTCCATATCGAATGATGACATGGCCAAGGGGGACAAGGTGACTCTAAGCTCTAAGGACCACAAAAAGGAGTCCGTCCATCAAGGATGGAGACATCACCTCCCGACCACAGCTGGGACCTGGGCCTATCTGCCGCTGCCCCCACTCCTTCTTCTTCATCCTCCAGAACCTGGACCAGGCCCACCTTTGTGGATTTCACTTGAACATCTAACACCATCATTCCGCTTCTGCTGCACGACAAACTCTTCTAGTTGAGCAGTTGAGCAGGACATTAAAGGGTTAATGGAAGATTAAAGAGGTAGCAATTTGCATTTTTTCTCAAATTCAAACAAAGGCCAGACGCTCGAAAAGAAGATTACGATGGTATCTGGGGATTTACCAATGGTAGATTGATCTTTATTTTTCTTTTTAAAGAACTGCATCATCTGTAAATAAACTAATTCAATCAAAAACAGTAATTCTTCTCCTTTGATGAGAGGAATTAGCATCGTAGAAAGGCTAACTTTCTACGATGCATTCAAAGTTAGCCAGCGTTTGAATGCATCATAGAAAGTGTTTTGGTGATATTTGGCGGCCTTGTCTAATCCCCAATTAAATTTGAGTTTTTGAAATTTCCGGGATAGATGGAGATAGAACTATAGAAATATCATTCAAAATATCTAAATATCATTCTCCAAAACCATTTTTTGCATGATAACACAAATAAAATTGTGCTTCAAAGTGTCAAATAATATGAAAAGAATAAAATGTGACCATCTGATTGAATAAATTATTCAAAATCAATCATATATAAAAATCAGTTTACCGTGATCATGAATAAATCGGCCTTCAATAAACACTGATTAATATTCCTTTAACCGTTTTTCCAGCTGAGGTGACTTGCATTTAACAAGGTAAGTAGTTTGTAGTCGTTGCATAATACGTTTATCCTGCTCCAATCGTCTAACATCAACAAATCTTTTTTTGGGGGGGATTTTGCTGGTGGATAAAGTTCCTGTTTGAATACATTAATTGAATACATTATGTAGAATCTTTCTGATATCCTTCAGATATAAGAAACCATCAATCCCCCTCGTCAGAGTCTCTCAGATCCTGCCTCTCGTCAATGTTTCCAGTTTCCAACATCAACCTCAGGACAAAATGTTGACCTGCTGCCTAATATAACTTCACGCACTGACTGGTTAGTCGGTGATTCTAATGTTATGGCTGACCAGTGTTTACCTATTTATAAAAATATATGCAGTTTCTTCTTCCTCTGTTCGGCTGTTCCCTTTCGGGGTCGCCACAGCGGAACGTCTGTTTTCGTCGAGGAGGAGACGGAGGTTTTTGGGTTGCATAGTTTGAGGAGGGAACACACAGGCGAGCCTGGTGACAGAGAGCCGGCAGGCGACTCCTGAACAAACTGATGCTTTAAAAAAAATCACAAGGAATAGAAACACCAGGAAGAGGACAGGATGCCGAAGAAACTGACAGTGGATGAATGGAGGAAGAGCTTCTATCGCCGCAGACTGATTGGATGGTTAGAGCGTTGTCAGGTGTCTGAGTCCCCTTACACAACCAAACAAACACACAGAAGAAGAGGGATGAGGAAGAGGAGGAGGAGGGAGACAGGAACAAGCACACAGGGGAGACCTCGGCTGAGCATTGTTTACAGCCGTAGAATAATCGTCATATTTGGATTTAATCATTTCAGCTTCTGTGGGATCAATAATGGCAGAAGGTACAATCATTTGACCTTTTTAAAGACACTTCCTTTAATAACGTCTTACCCTTGTTTGTGCAAAGGCAGAACAAAGACGCCTCTGTGTACCTTTTCAATAGTGTGACATTTGTCACGTGAAATTATTTCAGCGCTTCATGAACAATGGGTGACATTAAACATTTACTTTGGCGAGGTCTAATCTTGTGTTCTGTTGGAAGGGTAACGTCTTTATTATCCAGGTCTGGCCAACAGCTCAAGTTAGATCTACGGTCACTTTCAAAGACAATGGGACACTCCTGACACCCAATGAGTCCGTCCATCAGGGATGGAGCCATCACCTCCCGACCACAGCTGGGACCTGGGCCTCTCTGCCGCTGCTCCCACTCCTTCTTCTTCATCCTCCAGAACCTGGACCACAGGGAGCTGAACCAGCCCCACCTTTGTGGATTTCACTTGAACATCTAACACCATCATTCCGCTTCTGCTGCAGGACAAACTCTTCTAGTTGAGCTTGCTTACCACCACCTTCAGTTGGATCACGGACTTCCTGTCTAACAGGAGACAGCACATGAAGCTGAAAAAAACAACAATATGATCACGACTCTTCACTCTGTGAGCCAAACAGCTGCACCTCCTGCTGCCGGTCCGTCGAGCCCCTGATGTTGGACTCATCTCTTGGCCATCCCGGAGCTCGACGCTGGGACAAGGATGGAGAAGGAGGTAGTCGTCTCAATACCAGGATCCTGCAACAATGCCACAATAAAGACCTTGTCTAAGATGAAGGCCAGGCTTCCGCGAGCAAAAGAAGCAGAACATGCTGCACAGCAGCAAGAGTCTGGTTCCAAATGCTTCAGGCCTAGCTTTCCAAAAAAAAAACATAAATAAATGAATAAATAAATGAATTCAGAATTCCGTCTTGTCATTGAAAAGGGTTTCATTAAATTATTTAATATGTATTTATTTATTCATTTTTTAATTATTTTATTTATTTCGACATTTATTTATTTATTTTTACTCATTTTTGTATTTCTACATTTTTTTTAATTATTAATTCATTCATTTCTGTATTTATTTTATTTATTTCCACATTCATCTATTTATTTATTGCTTTTTTCGGTATTTCTACATTTCTTGATTTTTGTATTTCTGTACATTATTTTTCGTAAAAGAAAAAAAAAAGCTCCTCAAATTGAGTAAATTATGAATTATTAGATTGAAATATGGATATATTTCATAAGTACATGATTAATCTCCTCGAGTTGAATCATACGCAACCGATTTGGACTAAATCGGACCAACAGTTGAGAAATTATGTCCAGAAAAATTTGGGAGATAAAGTTACCCCTTGTATTGGAAATATACAACGAAACATTCCAAAAATGAATGCAGTTCTTCCTCATACTAAGGTCTATTGGGGTAGAAAGTCTGAGAAAGATCCTAAAAATTATAGCGATACGTCTGGAGAACCCTGGTGAACTTACTCGAGATGGATCTCCTTGAGTCAATTCTTATGCACTTGAATTGGACTAAATAGAACCAACTATTCATCAGAAAAACAGCAGTGTTCATAAAAAAACTCCCTCTAGTGAGTAAAATACAAATAATTAGAGTGCATTACAATGTAAACAAGTTGAATCTCGAGTCGGGTCATATGTACCGAATTGGGACCAAACGGTTGTGAAATTATGGCCTAGTAATTTTGCAGATAAAGCTCCCCCTAGTATCAGAAATATACAACTCAACTTTCCCAAAAACACTCCGGCTCTTCCTCACGGAGACACCTGCTGCTGAATTTAACTCCATACCATGATTGAGATTTTGAGATTTCGAGACGAATGCGGCGGGAGCAGCAATGATGATTCCATTATATCCCCGACTTTTCGGGAACATAGTAATCGGTCAACGTACAAATGTTCCACTGATTTTAACTGCAGTCAAAGTTGTTCGTGATTTTTTGCCTTTTTAAGTTGAAAACGAGATAAAAATCTCGTGTAAATGAGGACGATCGACCATGAATTCCGAAAAGAGGAGTGAAAGCCTCTTTCACTCCTTTGTGCTTTATAAAAAGCAAAACCACAGTCAGTTTTCAGCCTAATTTGGACTAAACAGAACCACTGGTTATGTTTACTGTTTTTTTGTTCAGGGTTAATAAACAAAAGTCTACATCCTGGTCCTGTGGAAATTTTTCACTGATCTTGATTGTGAAAATGTCTAAACATCAACTTATGTTAATCTTTAACTTCAAGTTATCCATTATCTGACGGAACCGGCTGATAACTGACCGTGGAAAAGTTTCAGCTGTAATTCAGAACGACACATGTCGATCACCCTTCACCTCATCTTCATGATCCAATCACATGGCGGTCGACGGAAGCTTTGTTCCGTGATAAAACTTCTGTTCAGTCGGGTCATGTGACAGAGTTCACCGTCTGATAAGGATAAGTGTCTAATGGGTCGAACATTCACGTTAAACACACAGAATATTCATCATTGTAGCTTTTCCCACATTCAAATGTGTAAAAGTTTCTGTTCCATCCCAGAGAAATCTATTATTCAATATTAAAGGTACACTATGTCTCTGCTGGGGTCTCTCTGAATAAATGGAGTAGAAGATTCATAACTGTGTTCTTTAATAGTGTCTAACCAGCTGGGAAAATTTAAGTTTTTTAACAATATCTCAAAACCGTGGAGGCCATCATTTTTGCACTTCCATGTTTGTAGTCCAGAATGGACAAACTGAACTCTCCTGGTTTCTAGGTCAAAGTGCTTGTAAGATAATTAAAAAATGCTTCACCTCTAAACTCCAACTAAAAAAAAGGAAAAGATGATAAATATCTTCTTGCTGGCTGACAAGTTTCAACTCAGCAAGGAAGGGACGTCCCTCAGTGTGAGCGGGGGACCTCTCGCCGGCGCTGAGCCGGCCCTTGGTGGCGTGCCTCAACCTGCTCTGGGATGGCTTGGAAATGTTTACGGACCTTTACGGTTGGATTCTTACAATCTGCCGAGGGGGCATGACTCAGTGGTTGAGGCACGGCTGCACTGTGCAGTCGGATCCAATTCTAACCGGCGCCGGCCAGCCTCGCTAGGCACATTTTCGTGGCGTCTTGCCGGTACACTGCGACTGGCTGGACACTGTGTGAGAGATGTTACATGCTGGTCTCCTAAACATCAACCTTTTATTCATGTTCTTTCTCTTATCCGGGGTTGGGAGTATTGCTTCTCCTCAGCAACACTCTCCAGCTCATCCCAAGGCATTCCCAGTCCAGATATATCGTCGCTCCAGAGAGTTCTGGGTCCAGCCGGGGATCTCCTACAAGTTGGACGTGTCTGAAAAACCTCCGAAGGGAGAAGCCTTATAAGAATACGGATTAACCAACTCCAACTGGCTCCATTAGATGCAAAAGAACAGCAGCCTAATAAATGTGAACCCGGTCAGCAGAACTGACGTATTAGTTGTACAGCGCATGGCAGCTTGATAGTTCAGTGGGTCACACCGCTGACTTTGGAGACTGGGGTTTGAATCCTAGTCAAAAGAGGGCGAGGCAGAATTCCAGTGTGGACCCTTAGGCAAGGTCCTTAGTTAGCTACCAGCCTACCCAACCACATCTTGAGCCCGTTCAATTCCCGGATGAATGGGAAGGTTGTGTCAGGAAGGTCATACAACGTAGAAAAACTACGCCAGATCAATATGTGGAACGAGACGATCTACTGTGGCGAACCCTGAAAAAGGGCAAAGAGCCAAATTCAAATCCACCTCCAACTTTTGAGGTCTCTCTGTTTGGGGTTTGCATGTTCACCCCATGTTTACGTTGGTTCTCTATGGGTACTCCACCTTCCTCCCACAAGTCATTTCACTTTACTGAACAACGTTAAGGTTTGGTTCACAGAGTACGTTACCATGGTAATTGACTCAGAGATTATTTTAGAACACTTTCTGGAAAGGAGAGTTCCCTCATCTCAGGTTTAACTAACTCAGAGTTCTTCATCAGAGGATTAAGAAACCCGCTCTCATCTCAAACTTAACAAACTCAGATTTTTCCCTCATCTCAGGTTTAACAAACTCAGAGTCTCCCTCATCTCAGGGTTAATACACACAGAGTTTGCCTCATACCAGGTTTAACTAACTCAGAGTTTATCTCATCTCAGGGTTAACAAATTCAGAATTCCCTCATCTCAGGTTGAACAAACTCAGAGTCTCCTTCATCTCAGGTGTAACACACTCAGAGTCTCCTTCATCCCGGGTTTCACAAACTCAGAGTTTCGTCATCTCAAGTTGAACAAACTCAGAGTTTCCCCATCTAGGGGTAAACAAACCCACTGTTTCCCTCATCTCAGGTTTAACAAACTCAGAATTCCCTCATCTCAAACTGAACAAACTGAGTTTCCCTCATCTGAGGGTTAACAAACTCAGAGTTTATCTCATTTTAGGTGTAACAAACTCAGAGTGTCCTTCATCCAAGATTTAACACACTCAGAGTTTCCTCATCTCAAATTGAACAAACTCTGAGTCTCCCTCATCTCAGGTTTAACAAACGTTGAGTTTCCCTATTCTCAGGGTTAACAAATTCAGAGTGTGACTCATCTCAGGTTTAACAACCTCAGAGTTTCCTCATCTCAAGTTGCACAAACTCTGAGTTGCCCTAATCTCAGGGTTGACAAACTCAGAGTTTCCCTCATCTCACATTTTAACAAACTCAGAGTCTCCCCCATCTCAGGTTTAACAAATTCAGAGTGCCCTCATATCAAGTTTAACAAACTCAGAGTCTCCATAATCTCAGGATTAACAAATTTCCCTCATCTCAAACCCTCATCTCTGAGCTAACAAACTCAGATTTTCCACTAAACCCTTGAATAACTCCCAGATCAGAGGATATCTTTGGAGATGCTCTCCATTTATTCTGACAGGCGAAACCAAAGGAAGGTTCTTCAAAGCAGAAGCATTCACTCCTTTTTCACTGCAACTAAGGAAATAAAGGCAGACATCAGACATTCACTTCAGACCGGCGAGTACAGAGCGGAACAACATGTTAGCACAACGGTGTCTTACTGACTCAAAAACCCGTGTGTGGGCATTAGAAATTAATGAATTACCGCGTTTCACACAAAAAGTTAAAGATTTAACTTTGAGTTTAAGTTTGTGTGATCATAAATGTTACACTACAAAAGTGACTCACACTGCAGTTTTTCAACAGTCAATATGAGTTTACTTTTTTTTTGCAAACTCAAACTCCGAAACAAACATACCCGTGAGTGTGTGTGTGTGTGTGTGTGTGTGTGTGTGTGTGCGTGCGTGTATGTGTGTGTGTGCGTGTGGAGCACCCATACATTTTTTGGTGGCAATGATTAAGCAACAGCTTTGCTGCTATCTCTGGGTTTTATCGATCTACTTATCTACTATCTTGGAAGAAATAAGACCCAAAAGAAGGAACAGATTCAGAAAACATGAAAGGAAAAGCCAAGAGGGCTGAGGAACTCAAACAAAAAGAGGATAATCCGTTTATGTAATAATAATCCGTTCCTCTGTTCGACGCAGGGGTCAGCAAGTTCAGCAGACAATGTGTTAGTGTGTGTGTGTGTTTGATGTGCTCATTGGAGCAGGGTCACAGGTCAAACATGCAAGAGAGAGTTTGTCTAGACATGTCCAACAGTCATAGTGTGCTGACACACTACTGTGTATATGTGTGCGTGTGTGTCTTTAGCATTGTGAATACATTTTTGTGGTTATCATTCCTTCTAATAGCGTCTTTAGCAGCGAGCCGCTGTACCAGTCAATTACATCCAAACAAGCCTTTACTGTACGTGGCTTTAGTGAAAAATAACTTAACTGGTTTTAATCGCCTTAATCGTAATGATGTCATTGATTTAAGTTGACCTCTTAATGGTTTTGCAAGTCGGATCTTTATGTTTGCTTTCTCTGACGACAAGGTATCACATTCTGTTGCTTTTTCCTGAGCTAAATAATGTTAATGATTTTTTTCTTTTCTACAAAATGTGGCGTCTCAGAATTCACAATCTTTCCAAGAAACTAAAATAATTATCAAGCCTCAACTTAATCACCATTTTTCTACGTTGTTTTCTAGAGGTTAAGTCCTCCATCCATTCTAAGCTACGCTACAAACACGGCAGCGCAACACGGCGGCTAGGGCAAATCCTCCAGGCGAACCAGGTGAAGCAGAAAAATGCAAAAAAAAATTTACACAAAGGAAAAAGCGACAGCAAAAGACATTTTTCAGAAATCACCTTTTACCTCAGGTGAGAAAGAGTTTGACCTCGAGTTTGACCTCTTTGAACTGCCAGATTCCAGCCTGTCCCTTTTGCTTTCTTCTTGTTTAGAGAAAAAAAAGAGAAAAGAAATAAAGTTATTACAATTTTTTTTTGAGTCATAGCGAACTCAATATTTCAAACTTTGTGAAGGTACAAAGTAGTAGACGTGATTTTTTTTTATCATTTTACAATCTCGTCACATGCCTTTATTATTCTATAACAAAGTTTACACGCAGAGGAATGGGTCAATCGTATTCCCAGGTAAAGGATCATTTTTGGGAAAAGTTCCCTAAAAGGAACTGAAATGGTGATAACTGTGGATCTCTGTTAGATCTCTGATCTAACTGCAGATGACTCCTCCACCAGTGTTTCTTTTGAATGTTTGTTATCCTTCAACACTTATCAAGAGCCACTTAACTTATCTTTGTTTGAACTGTCAGATGTCCATGCCAAAATACATCTCTTTTGCAAATTCAGGTTTGTTTATCTGCCTTATCAAATAAAGCCTAGTAAATATTATGTAACACACACACACGCACAGACATACACAAACAAATACACACACACAAACACACTCACACAGACACACACATACACACAAACATACACTCACACACAAACACACACATACACACTCACAAAGACACACACAAAACACACAGACACACACAGACATACACAAACAAATACACACAGACACACACATACACACTCACACAGACACACACATACACACAAAACACACACAGACACACACAGAGGTATGTTTGTTTTTGTGTTTGAGCTTGCAAAGAAAATTAGTTATCTGATATTGACTGTTGAAAAAAGTACTCTGATTGTAAAGTGGCACCGGAAGAACGTTCTCATTTTTAGCAAGGAAACAAGGCTTTTTAATTCTGCCAAGGTGTTTGGAGTTCTGCTGAGCAAGGCAGTAGGAGA
The DNA here is from genome assembly GCA_009660295.1 of Lophius piscatorius. Taxonomy (NCBI): domain Eukaryota; kingdom Metazoa; phylum Chordata; class Actinopteri; order Lophiiformes; family Lophiidae; genus Lophius; species Lophius piscatorius. The sequence goes on along the minus strand of VRLP01006871.1, from coordinate 16,002 downwards.
CTGTAGCCTCTAACGCCAGACCAACATGAAGGTTTTTCAGCTCCACCAGCGGACCCTCAATATCTAATATAAATAGTATAAAATTACAAACACACTTCAAACATATATGAGAAAAAACAATCTACCGGAGGAAACCAGTATGAGGCAGGACTGGACCAGCAGGAATCTGACAGTGACACGTTGAAATGTGGAGAAACAAACTGTTTTGCTTTCTTTCACTGACTGGAGATTTTAACGGAAACAAAACAGAAAAATGCCAAAGAAAAAATGCAAAACAACGGCGAACTCAGTGTCTCGAGTCAGAATCTGTGTTCAAGGTCCTGTGTTGGGTGGGAATCATTTAGAAAAACAAAAGCCGAAAATCCAAACCTGCTCACTAACGGTGCCATTTGGTCCGGAATCGTCTGGATCTTTTGTTTTGAAAGCAACAGTAGGAAATAAAGGATAAGGAGAGAGAGAGAGAGATTTCGTGATTAAAGGCCATTTACAAAGTTTAGTGGAAAACAGTATACAGAAAATGTAGAAAGAAGTCTAGCAGTGTGTATATGTGTTGGATTCTATCCAGGCCCTAGGTCCCATTCTTCTGGGAAATCGAACTGGGCCGGATTTACCGATGCGGTTACCAAACACATTCTTGAAACTTTAACCTCCTTATCGGAGGCAACATGCCAGAGAATGCTGCAAGTGTCGTGCAAGCTGGAGCAAACTGGAAATATTTTCCAGACCAGCGCCACAATAAATATACCGGAAGAACGCTCACCTGAGACGTACCAACAATGACTTTACAGTACAAAGACTGTTGCACGTAAGCATTTCACATTAAACACACCAAATATTCCCATAAAGTACAAAAAAACCCAAATATAATATAATATAAAGATTTCTTCTAGTTGCAGAAAGTTACAGATTCACTGGATTCACGATGATGTCATTATTAGTTTGATAGTAATTCTATAAAAACAGTATTTCACTGACGGCCTCCGGATCCAGCTCCGGCGTTGCTTGAGTTCTTTCTTGATGTGAATGTGTGTCCCACTGTTATGGCCCAGTTTCTCTGTAAACCAGGAGGTAGTTTATACATGAGTGGATAAAAACAGTCCAAAAAACACAATATTTGAAAAACATGTGGGCCTTGTCCCCTTTATGTGGAGACATTCCCACATAACTTCATGAAGGACTGTTTCCCTGTATGAACCTGAATTGTTTCACTCTATGAACCTGAACTGTTTCACTGTATGAACCTGAACCGTTTCACTGTATGAACCTGAACTGTTTTCCTGTATGAACCTGAACTGTTTCCTGTATGAACCTGGACTGTTTCCCTGTATGAACCTGAACTATTTCACTGTATGAACCTGGACTGTTTCACTGTATGAACCTGGACTTTTTCACTGTGTGAACCTTCACTTTGTGAATCTTGTAATCTTGAAATCTTGTTTATCTTCTGTGCCTGTTTTGCACTTGACTGAGTTGTGTCTGAAATACCGGAAGGAATTTTTTTTTTTTTTATGATCTTTCATGTACCGTACAATAAAGACACGTCCACCACTTGCACTAGTACACAACTGTACTACTTTTACTTTATGTCTGTTTTTCTTGCTGGAGTTTGTACTCTTTTCTCATATATATACCTTATTTATCTCTATTTAATGTATGTCCATTCATGTATGTTTACATGTACACAGGTTAATGTCTTGATTTTTTTAATTGTCACGTTACAACGTTGGAGCTGCTGTAATCCCGACATTTCCCCGTGAGGATTAACAAAACTCTTTCTATTCTATTTCTATTCTATCATCGCACAGTTTTTTTCTTTCCTGAACCCCAGTGACTTATACCTACTTATCCCTACTGACCATGTGACCCAGTCGCCCAATGACTCCACCATTTACCATGTGACCCAGTCGCTCAATGACTCCACCAATGACCATGTGACCCAGCTGCCCAATGACTCCAATAGTGACCATGTGTCCCAGTCGCCCAATAACTCCACCAATGACCATGTGACCCAGTCGCCCAATGACTCCACCAGTGACCATGTGTCCCAGTCGCCCAATAACTCCAACAATGACCATGTGACCCAGTCGCCCAATGACCCCACCAGTGACCATGTGTCCCAGTCGACCAATAACTCCACCAATGACCATGTGACCCAGTCGCCCAATGACTCCACCAATGACCATGTGACCTAGTCGCCAAATGACTCCACCTGTGACCATGTGACCCAGTCACCCAATGACTCAACCAGTGACCATGTGACCCAGTCGCCAGATGACTCCACCAGTGACTATGTGACCCCGTCGCCGAAATTACCCCACCAGTTACCATCCTACTCAGGCCTCTAGAGACTCCTCTCTTGACTCCACTTCCGTTCCCAGGTCTCCCTATGACTTCTGTACCCAGTCTCCCAAGGCCCATTCCCATCGAGGTTCACTGCATCAACGTTATAATAAAGCACTTTACAAAAGGTGATTGGTTCAATGTTTTTAATGTATTGTGAATATAATTGCATCACACAGGAGAACAAAGGTATCAGCATTAATGCTGCTCGACTACTAGAGACTACCAGAGTCTAGTAGAGTCTCTGGGGGGCTAGGAACATAAGTCTGTGTGGGGCCGGCTACTCGAGTCTCTGGGGGGCTAGGAACATAAGTCTGTGGGAGGACGGGTACTAGAGTCTCTGGGGGTTTAGGAACATAAGTCTGTGTGGGGCCAGGTACTTCGGGTCCATTGGGGGCTGTATATAAGACTCCTTGGGGGGGGGGGGGAATTAGAGCCGGGCTTACACTGTACGATTTGAGTCTGATTGCAACACTTGGAAATGACCCTCAGGACTGCTGGGCCGTCTGACGGTGTCGGTCCTTTGGCGTTTGGGGTGAAATGTAAGCGGGAGGGGTCGGATAATCGGAAGGCTTTGTGCATTGTTAGAAATTTTCGCCAGGGTGTCTGTCATGGTGCTGTTGATATTTTATTTAGTAGTTCGATTATTGTTAGTTTAAGTTTTTTTGTCCTGTTTTATTTTGAAGGTTTAGTTCATTTCATTCTACTTTCCTTTCCTTGTTTGACTCAGGGTTTTTCTTCATGACTTACTCCTATTAGTTTCTGTGTTCCTCTTCCTCCTCTCCGGTCTGTGTGTGAATGTGTGTGCGTGAATCCTGTCTCCCATTGTCTCCTCCTTGATTGTTGAATGTTGTCACCTGGCCTCACCTGTCCTTTCCCATTTGTCTCGTTAGTCTTGTGTATTTAAGTCGGCTAAGTCGGTTCTGCTCTCCTTCCTGGTCATTTCGTCTGTGTTACATATCTGGTAAAACTGCCATCGGTCTCGTCCATGTCCGCTCTCGTCTACCTCCTGTCTTGCTCCCTTCTGCTTCCCTACGTTCTTTTGTGTAAGTTTTCAATTGCATCGTGTTCATTAGTTGTACTTACTGATTTTGGGTTATCTGCTATTTTAGCATTTTCATTGATTTTGCCTTAGGTTTGGCATTATTTTGCTTCTTATTTGTAGTTTCGCTGCTTCTGTAAATCGGAACCCTTTTTATTAAACTTAATTTCTGAACATTTACTTTTAATATGTTTGCAGTTTGGTCCTGTAAAGATAAAAATAACAGTCTCGACTCGATCTGCAGACGTCAGTGTGTTCTTTTCAAACTGCGCCTGTGAGAAGTGGGAGAGTGTCTAAGTTACCACGGAAACACGGCGAGTTGTAATAATAAAAAGAAGTAAAAAGTAGTATATAGTAGAAAGTGCAGCTCGTGGCTAATAAGAAAGGACGATTAAGAGGTTCAAAGCTGTCAGAGTGGTGCTAGCTATAAAGTTAACACTCTATACAATCAAATGTAGCTTGCTAACCCACAATTCTCTCTGTGTTCAGTGTTCTTGACACCTACAAGTCCAGATATGTGGTAGTTTCTCTGGGGACCGGATAATAGAGGCTCTGAGGGGAAAGACACTCGAGTCTCTGGTATTGCTGGTAATTAACAGTCGAGACATTACAGTCACCAGAGGGGGGGGGGGGCGTTCAGCGGGACCTTGTCCAGTTAGACATGTCCAGCGTCCAACAGCGAAAAGTTCCAGCTGTTTGAAAATAAGACAGAAAACCAGTGCAAAATAAACCCAAATATAACTTAATTTGAATCATGTCGTGACAAACGTGAGTCGTTTCCAGTTATTAAAACAGCGAATTGGTGAAACATCTATTCCCATGAGAAAACCTTTGTCTTTCATACTTGATGTGTTTTGTGGGATAACTTGATATAAAAAGGCTTCTGTTCACTTCTATTTCCTGATAATTATGTTTAATTATTATTATGATTAACAATTCAAGCTTCAAATAAACGGACCCGACAGCGTTGGGATGAAAGCAGAGCGGTGTGAGTCTAAAGAAGCCTTTGGGAAACCCAGCGGCTGTCTATGAGTCATCATGTAATCCGGTCCAGGAGGCTTTCCTTTGTCACTGCATGAGGGTTCAAGAACTGTCATTGCCAGGATCTGCTTCCACCAGCAGAGATCACAGGCATAGGATGAACAGATCAGTGCTGGACAAAAGGGCCTGTGATGAGTTAAAACTACACAAAACATTCCTCTTGCCTCTTTCCAAGAACAAAGAGAACATCTGAATGGGACTGATTCACAGCGGTAGTCTCACGTAGAACACGGTGTGAATGTGAGTTAAAACGGAGAATCTTTGCCATGTTTCCACACATGTCTTTGAAATAAAAACATTTTTTTTGTTGCTGAAATCTGTTGACGCTCCTCTTCTTTAATCTAGTGAGATCTTGCAGTACCTACAGCGACCTTTAGGACGCCGTGTGAAGAACTCAGTATGGTCGTCATTTCTCTTGATGGTGGATGGTGTTTTTTTCCAAAGGCTTTCACTGATTGCAAAGACTGTTTGATCAAGAGTAACAAAGCATAGTTTTGTTTTTCATTTGCATGAAGCTAATTGTATCGCTCTTATCTAGCTTCATATTTATTACACAGTTATTACACAGTGCTGTGAAAATGTATTGGACTCCCTCCTGATTTCTTCTATGTGTTTTTGTCACAATTCAATGTCAACTCTTCACACTTAATTTAACATAAAAAATGGTGATTAATTAAATCATTATTTTCTTTATCTTATCCGAGGTTGATTCGGTTTGGCAGCAGGCTATGTTGATGTTCCTCTCCCCAGCTCATCCTGGAGTATTACGAGGCATCTGTGTGGGGCGGACCAGATGAGGTATAAAGTTCCTTCAGAAAGTTCTGGTCTCCTCAAAGTTGGATGCGCCTGAAAAACCTTCAAATGGAGGCACCCGGATCAGATGAACTTCTCACATTATCTTGAAGGTAGAGTCCAGACCCCCCCACGAAGAAAGTTCATTTCGGCCGCTTGAATCCTCAACCTCCTCCTCGGGTCTCTACCCAAAGCTTATGACCATAGGTGGAGGGTTGGAAAAAAGATTGAGGGTTTGGCTTACGACTCATTCTTCATCACAAAGGATCAAAACATCACCCTCATTACTGCTGATGCTACACCATAACCTCCTGTCTATCTCAGTCCATTTTCCCGTGCGATAGACTAAAGCACTGGACACCAAGATACTTAAACCCCTTCGCCTGAGGCAGGTACTCACCCCCAACCTAGAGTGGCAGTCCACCGTTCATGGCCTCAGATTTTGAGGTTCTGACTCTCCGATCTTCTGCTTCACTCTCTGGCAAACCGATCCATTGTGCACTAAAGATCACTGAAGATCATAGAACCAAATCGTCTGCAAACAGCAGAGATAGAATTCTAGGCTCCCCAAACTGGACACTCTGCAAAGGTTCTCAGATTCTGTGTGACAAAGTCTCCACCACCTTTGACGCTGAATCCTAAAAACTTCTAATTTGTATTAATAACTGGTTCCAACTAGACTAAACAAACCCCGACCTGATCACTATCAGCCCTGTTCGGTCACATCAACATGTCAATAGACCATCTTCAGAAGCAGAAAGTTGGCTCAAAGTGATGCAGGCATTGTATCGGTACATTGGCTCAAATGATGTGGGTGTTGAATCAGTCCATTGGCTCGAAGTGATACGGATGTTGTATCGTTTCGATACAATCACCGATTTTGATGTAGTATTGCTGATGGAGGGGGGTGCTGGGCTTAGCTTTAGAGATAGGGTGCGCAGCTCGTACATCTGGAGGGAGTTTGGAGTGCTCCTTCCGATCGAAAGGAGTCAGTTGGTTCGGGCTTGTAAATGGGTGTCCTTCAGGGCGCCACCTTTGGAGGTTTTCCAGATATGATCCAACTTGGAGGGGCCCCCGGGGTAGACCCCGAACTCTATGGGTCAGTCAGTCTCATCAGTCCGGGAAGGATTCCAGTGAGGCACTGGACAAAAATGGCATCATGGAAGAGGAGAAAAAGGGAAGAAACTTTAGGAAGAGACACGGAAAAGGGGTCGCTCTTCCAGGACAGACAGACGTGTAATAGCTGCTGCCTGTACAGAGCAGATCAACAAAAATAAACACATTGTATACAGTTATTGCAATGATGATGGTATGTGGTGATGTATTACAGTACATACAGTAATAGTGGTACTATAATATAGATATACAATAGTAGTAGTGGTACTAAGTATTGGATATATGATTATTAGTGATAGCAGTAGAAGATGGTGTCTAGCAGGGCCTAGACAGTAGGTGCGGCCACTGCCCCGGGCTCGGTACAGCCAGGAACCAGAACCAGATCTACCACCGTTCCTGGGAACCTGCAGGGCAATAGAACACAAAGATCCCTGGGAAGGGAATAGAGTCAGTGGAGCATTTATGGGGCATGAATTTAGCAATAAATCATATAGAAATAGAGGTAGTTTAAGCCAGTGGCAGCAGAACTAAGAGCTGGTCCAGGACCAGCCTGGTCCAGCCCTAACTTACAGCTTTGGGAAAAAGGAGCATGCAGTGATTCGTCAAAAAAACAATTTTCATTGTGGGTCTTTCTCTTGTTGAAATTCACTTCTAGAGATCTGGGCGTTTGACAGTTGTCCTCAGGATCTTTGCTGTTCGTGGGACTGCCCTCCACAGGACAGACACCTAAGATGTTGTACTGCAATCTCATGGAGCCTCACTCCCCCTAGGTACCTTATACAGACTTGGGAAGAGGTTAAATATGTTTTTTTTTCCCAGTTTGGTCCAAACATGCCTCTATTTAATTTCATTCTGTAAAGTACAAATATCATTTGCATACATTGGGGGAACAGAGCTCTTAAAAGTAGCTCTAATCCACCTAGTTCTTGAAGGCCTTCTTGATATCAGTCATGGACTCATGGTCTTATCTGGCTGTTTTGTAGACATCGGGAAACCCCAAGTTGTCTGTATTTTGACTGTAGCATTGGTTTTCCAGCTGCCCTGGGGTTCCTGGTTGGGGTAGGTGCAGACTGTGGACATGCACATACTTACTGTATGTAGCCTATTACAGAATCTTTGTGTCACTGATGTTTCATCGCACTGTTAATCCTCAAACATCAGATGCAGGGAACAAAGAGGAAACCTGGAAACCTGTTTGTCCGAAAGCAGCTCAAAGGCTGCATGGGGCGTCCGGTGACTTTTCTCCCAAGAATTAGTAAATTACTATCCTGAGAATATTTTGGAAGAACTTGTTGGCTCTGTAAATCCTCTGAACTAAGTGGCTATTCACACGACACCAGTTTTAACATTAAAGGGTAGATTTTTGTGGCGGGTTGTTTTGGGGACCCGTCAATGCAAAATTCAAGAGTGCAATCTGTACTGTTGCCTCGCTGAGCGAACTGGCAAAAAACGAAATTCTTGTGAAAGCAGTCATGCCACCTCACGCATGGCTATCACGTCAGCCTAACAGCCAGATATGGACCTTCCTCTATGGTCCTGAGTTCTAGGTAGTGACCAAGAACCAAAGTGGTTGAATTGAGCATCCTTTGTGGGGTGGCTGGTATCATTATGAGGTGCAGAGCTCCGATGTAGGGAGGGAGCACAGAGTTGAGCCAACTCTCCTCGACTTTGAAAGGAAACAGTTGAGGTGAGTCATCACCTGATCAGGAGGCTTTCAGGACACCCGGACTATATACAGTATCTCATCTGGCCTGGGTATACCTCAGGATAACCCCAGATTAGCTGGAAAGTGTTACTGGGGAGAGGAACTTTTGGAATACCCTTCTCAGCCTGTGGCCACTGCAATCCAAACCTGGATAAGTGGAAGAAATTAGATGGATGAATGCCAACAAGCTGTTATGAATCTGGCAATCGGAAAAATGTGATGAAGAAAAAGACCCCAATATAATTGCAAAATAAAGACATATCAAGTGAAATATTCAAACAGGACCCAAAGGTATGACAGATCGGCTTCTAAGCCGAACTGACGATACGCTTTAGGCTGCCTTTGTCTTTGGCAGTGGCCACAGTGTACGAGACGGTTATGGAGGAGGTGAGGATGGACTCAGTGACAGGGGTTTAGACGTGCAAGTGGAACTTCTTCAGCTGTTGCAGGAAGCACATCATGTTGTGTTGTCGGGGTCTGGGAGCAGATGTTCTGCTCCTACATGAGGGCCTGGGAGGTGACGGTTCTCAGAAGCATGAAACTGCGTTCAAGCTGAACCTGATTAAGGCTTGACACTCATTTTGCAGTTAAAATTGTAGGTGTTAGATGGGTAAGATGGTGGGTGAAGTCACAATGAAGCACAGCCAACCCCCACTCCCTTGGCACCGTATCTACGCATCAACGCACCGCACACCTAATCAGTGCAAAGACGTGAGTAGATGCGTTCAAATCAATACCTCTGGATCCCTCAGGACGAGTTAAAGAGTTGCTGGTTAGAAAGTCAATATAAAAGGAGGAACAGAAAAAAAGATGGGGTAGAGGGGACAAGGGAGCAACCACAATGGCTAAACAAAACCCAAGAACATCAACAAAAACTACAATAAGAATAACAGCAGTATTATATATTCAATGGCATCAACATTATAACTTTACAGAATTACCTTAGCACTTTAATAATTGATCCAAATGTAAAGTGCATTATAAATTAAATGTATTATTATTATTATTATTATTATTATTATTCACATTATTTTGTCTCTGCATGTGTGTGTTTGTGTGTGTGTGTGTGTGTGCTAAAGATTTTGACTGGATGTTGTTTTAAGTAGGTGCTTGCTGCAACCCCACACTGAGGAACCAAAACCGACCCCCCCCCCCAATGACTTTAGGGTGTACGTAATGAGACATGAAAGGATGTGGATGGGGTTCCAAAGGAGACCTGGGAGACGAAGGCTTCCCCTCCCCAGTTGGGGTGCCAGTTTGAAAGCTGGCACCCCCACTCATTCGTGCTGCCAACCCCCATTCAGTTAGGAGTCTTGTGTACTCGGCCCAGGGGGCTATGCCAAACCCCCTGTAACATCACTGGAGCACTGAGACCGGCACTGTCTCCCCCCACAAGGGTTTAGTTGAAAAAAATGCACTGCCAACCACTTGCCTGGCACCTAAACTACGTCTTTCATTGTTTCAATGTTTACGTGGAGCTTTTGGATAATGTAAATGAAAAATGTTTCCATTTTTAGCTGGAAATGGTGTCCCATAGACGAGGCATCAAATCTCGCCAGATATATCCGGAACCCTACGTGTATTCGGATGAAATAATTGTCAGGTGGTGGAGGGGATTTGCTGAAGAAAAAGATCTCCGACACTGATAGTAGAACATTATTAAATGTGGTTTATAAAGGCTTAGGGTTGTTGGCAAACTGACCTCAGACTCGAAAGGGTCAAGGTCTTCAAAACAAAGAAAGCAGCATCTGAGTGTGAGTTCTCCGGTCCATTTATAGTCCCTCACCAAGCTTCTAATGCCAAGGATTTATCGGCCTGTGGAGAGATTTAAACAGCTGAGGAGAGGACTGAGGTGACCTCTTTGAGCAGGTAGAATGGGCTGGTTTTGATGGTGAGCCGTTCCAGAACCAGCAAGCAGAGGGGTATTCCTGAAAGCAGGGTTAGTGGAAACTCTGGGTTTGAAAAACCTGAGATTAGAAAAACTTTGAGATTGTCAAACCTCAGACGAGGGACACTTAGTTTGCCATGCCTGAGATAAGGGAAACTTTGAGTTTGTCAAACCTGAGATAAGGGAAACAGAGTTTGTCAAACCTGAGATAAGTGAAACTCTGAGTTAGTTAACCCTGAGATGAGGCAAACTCTGAGTTAGTTAACCCTGAGATGAAGGCAACTGTGGATTTGTTAACCATGAGATAAGGGAAACTCTAGGTTTGTTTATATTGAGATGAGAGAAACTCCGAGTTTGTTAAACATGAGATGAGGGAAACTCTTATTTTTTTAAACCTGAGATAAGAGAAACTTTGAGTTTTCCATTCCAAAAAGTGAACTAAGTTCAACTTACGATATCGATTTTGTTCAACAAAGCCTGAATTTGTTCCTGACCCCACCTACTTCTGAGCCTGAAGCAGAGCTGTGAGATGTGACGTGTCCGTCTCTCATTTTTCATATCATAGATTTTCCTCGGGAGAGGACTGAGAGACTCAGATTAAACCCGTTTTCGTTTCATGATGTATCTGAATGACATTCTCCAACCGTACATCTCAAGCTGTGGACGTCTCTCACATCCCAGCAAAGTCTTTGAAGTGTCTGCCACCTTTTGAATATTTGGTATTAAAGCTGCTGAAAAATAGCCACTGATATTATATATATATGCTTAAAACCAGTATAATTCCACCTTTCCCGCACACAATATTCAGTCCCTGCTCGTGAGCGCAATACAACTTCCTGCTCAGATGGCGTGAAGTATGGCGAATCACAGTATCTGTGTTCCATTGATAATGGATTTTGACAAAAAACAACTCTGAGTCGATGAACCAACTCAGATCAGCAGTTCTAGAAGCCAGAACTCAAGTGTTTCTAATCTCAGGGTTGATCAAGTCAGAGTTCAGGGTTGAACTCAGAGTTTGTTATACCCGCTTGCTGGAACACACCCAAGTTTGTAGTTGATATTGACATCCATGACCTAGAAAGATTGAACCTTAAAACGCAGCGTCCTCTTGGCTTCTCTGAGTTTTGTTCTGTCTGAGCTGAGCTGAACTGAAGCAACCAAAAAATGGTGACAAATGGTTAGGATGCTAGGTCCGAAAAAACTGTTTTTGTTAAAAAGCTTTTTTGCAAAAGTTTGATTATATCTAGTCAAGAGGAGGGTTAAGGTTAGGGTTAGGGTTAGGGTTAGGTTTAGGTTTAGATCTACTGCAGTGAGCAGCAGGGGTCGCACACACGGACAACATCACACAAATGTTGTTCTTGTCAGCTGATTGTGTCAAGCCTTGTGGTGTAACTGTTACAAAGATCGCCTCTCGTGCAGACGAATATCAGACAAAATCCATTTCAAGTCTTACCGGACTGTTTTTTCCCCTATTTTAGGTTCCAAATAATATATTGAATTTGAAAGTTATGGTGATTACTGTTCATCAGATCACATCTTATCAAGACTCTTACCTCCTTTCTGGAATCAGGGTTCCCCACACGCCAAATCCCACTTTAAGACCTCGTTATGACAATGTCAGGTGTTTTCTTACCTTATTCACGTGATAAGAAGTAGTTGAACTGCAGAACTGCATGATGGGAGATCCGGAAGTATCATTCCCCTGGCTTAAAAATATTGCAATCCGAGGAAAATTATTGTAAACATCCAATTTAGTTATGTCAGAGATGAGAAAAATCTTCTCTTTATAAAACTTATTATATACAAGTCATATTTAAACCATAAAATCTGTCTGTCCATCCGTCCGTCTATTTTGCACGTTTTAATGAACTGGCGAGGTGCGTTTGCGTCCTCCGGTCGTTAAACGTGTGTTGGTGCTGTTGCGTTAAAAACAAGGAAACACATAAAGTTGTTTACATTTATTGACAAATACACCTTCACTCTGTTCCTGCACATTGTCATGCTTTGTAAGTAGTTCTTTAGTTTTCATATTGTTTACTTATTTCTTCTCCACTCTGATTGTCAAAACCTGCGTCTTGTTAAAACCCTGCCTCACAGTGTATTTAAGCTGTGCTCCCCTCTCCACCTATGCCAGATCGGGACATTACGATCTGGCCATAATGGATTCAGTGGACTCCAACCCACTGCATGCTGCTCTCCGCACTCAGGGCGAGCGCATCAACCAGCATGAGGAACAGATGTCCGCGGTGTACAGAGGACTGAGGGATTTAACGGACAGACATGGCGAGTTTCAAACCTCCATCGAAACCCAGGTCACTCACCTCAGCGTCTAGTTCCAGCAGCTGGTGAGTAGCTTGGATACCCGGTTCCTCTCCTCTCCGGCCGCTGCTGCACCTGCTCCTCAACGGTCTGATTCTACTCCGGGACAGAGTTCCTACCATGCCTCCAGTCTTAACCTGGCCAAGCCCGAATGGTTCCTCGGGAAGCTCCGTTAACCGCCGGGCCTTTTTGACTCAATGTAGCCGTCATTTTGAGCTACAAGCCAACTCTTTTACTACCGAAAGGTCCAAAGTGGCATTCATGATCTCACACCTCTCGGGACGCGCAGAGGCGTTTGCGTGGGCAGCGTGAGCTCGGAATTCCCAGGTGTGCAAGACCCTGCAGGATTTTACACACCGCTCCCGGTCTGGAAGCCGCAAGAGCTCTGGCCGGTCTGAGACAGGAAGGTTGCTGGGTTACCAACTACGCCATTGAGTTCCGTACCCTAGCAGCGGACAGTGGATGGAACTCCGCCGCTCTCCGCGACACTTTCATTTCGGGACTCTCGGACACAATCAAAGATTTGATCACCCTCTTGGATCTTCCCGCTGACTTGGACTCTGTTATCGCCATGGTTACACGGATCGATAACCGGCTTCAAGAAAGATGGAGGGAGGGAGAGAGATCGACTCTGCACGGGTTCTTCCTCGCAGCTCGCTTCCAGAGCTCCGCAATCTCGCAACTCGCCTCCACCCTCTGCTGTGTCGGAGGAGTACATGCAAGTCAGCCGTGCCAGATTGTCCCCGGAAGAGAGACAGTGTCACCTTCTGGAGGGACGCTGCCTTTACTGTGCTTAACTGGGTCAATGCTTAGCCCGCTGTCCATTGAAAGACAAGGGTCTCCAAGGAGGAAGAGACTGGGGAGTCAAAATATATCCTCTGAATTGTCACGATCTTTAACTCCGGTTCAGATAATTGTGTCCATCTAGACTTTGTCATATCAGGCTTTAGTGGATTCTGGAGCCGATGAGAGCTTCATGGACTGGAGTATAGCAAAAAGACTGGGTCTCAAGGTATCCACTCTACCCAAGCCTCTGGAGGCCAGTGCTTTTGATGGTCGGTTCTTATAACGGATTACTCATCGCACGCAACCACTCCATCTCTTGGTAGCAGGTAATCACAGAGAAGACATTCTGTTTCCACCTCATTGACTCTCCTACTCATGCCATCATTCTCGGGTTACCATGGTTAAGGAAACATAATCCCCACACTATTGGAGTACTGGAGAGATAATCTCTTGGGGTAGGAACTGCTTAAGATCCTGCTGTAGACCATCTATCTCCCAGCTCTGTCAGCCCCCTTCTCAGGTCACCATGGCTGAGAACCTCCCAGCCAGGATGGCCAGGGCCGCAGTCACCCCATCTCCGGAGCCAACTGACCCTAGCCTGCTAAAGATCCCCTCGTGTTACTGGGACCTAGAAGAGCTATTCAGCAAGACAAGAGCCGACAAGTTGCCACCTCACCGGACCTATGTTTGCTTCATTGACCTCCTGCCAGGAACCTCACCACCAAAGGGGAGGCTATACTCTCTCTCAGCCCTGGAAAGGGAGGCCATGCAGACCTACATTACTGATTCCCTGTCAGCAGGGATCATTCGACCATCCTCACCACCTGCCGGGGCAGGGTTTTTCTTTGTCTCCAAGAAGGACAAGACCCTGAGTCCCTGCATTGATTTCAGAGGACTAAACAACATCACCATTAAGAACAGGTACCCCCTTCCGTTACTCTCGTCTGCGTTTGAGTTATTAAAGTTTCCAAGAGCTTTACCAAGCTTGATAAGGCAGGGGGACGAATGGAAGACGGCTTTTAACACGCCTACAGGACACTATGAGTTTTTAGTCATGCCTTTTGGACTTTCAAATGCCCCAGCTGTGTTTCAAGCCCTTGTGAATGACGTACTCAGAGATATGCTCAACTCATTCGTGTTCGTCTACTTAGAGGATATCCTCATTTTTTCTCCGGATGAGAGGAGCCATGTTCAACATGTCCGCCAAGTTCTCCAGCGCCTTCTCCACCATCAGTTATTTGTCAAGGCAGAGACGTGGAAGTTCCATGCAACTTCCGTCTCGTTCCTTGGATTCGTGGTATCTCCTAACAAGGTGCAGATGGACCCATCTAAGGTCAGTGCGGTGGTCAATTGGTCCATGCCCAACAGCCGTAAGCTGGTGCAGCGTTTTCTGGGTTTTGCAAATTTTTATAGACGTTTTATCCGCAACTTCAGCTCAGTAGCTGCGCCGCTGCATGCCTTAACTCCTCCTCATGTAAAGTTTCAGTGGACTTCTCAAGCGGAGCGACGGAATGGCGCCATTGGCTGGAAGGGTCAGAGCAACCACCAATCTGCAATACATCTGTGCAGCTAAGCGGCTCAACCCCAGGCAGGCCAGGTGGGCCTTGTTTTTCAATAGATTCAACTTTGTTATCTCATTCCGTCCAGGATCCAAGAACATTAAACCTGATGCTCTCTCTCGGCTATATGACCCTGATCCAGTTTCTAGGATCCCTTCGCCCATTCTGCCACCGTCATGCATCATCGGGGCAGTAACATGGGGCATAGAGAGGGGAGTGAAAGAGGCAGGTAAGAATATTCCAGTGCCACAGGGTTGCCCTCCAAATCGTCTGTTTGTCCCGGCATTGCTACGATCTCAGGTCATCAACTGGGCTCACACCTCCTTCCTTTCATTCCATCCGGGAGTCCGTAGGACCTTATTTGTCATCCAACAGCGTTTCTGATGGGGCTCCATGAGCAAGGAGGTGGAGGAGTATGTAGCTGCTTGTCCTGTCTTTACAAGAAACAAGACCTCGTGCTGCTCTCCTTCCGGCCTGCTCCAGCTGCTCCACCTCACCAAGATGGTCCATTTTATTCCTCTGCTTAAACTTCCCTCCACCAAGGAGACGGCGGAGGTAATGTTGTCCCATGTGTTCCGTCTCCATGGTTTTCCTAGGGATGTGGTGTCAGACCGGGGACCACAGTTTGTCTCCAAATTCTGGAGGTCATTCTGTTCACTGCTGTGAGCCACAGTCAGCCTCTCTTCTGGTTACCACCCTCAGTCTAATGGCCAAACTGAACGCCTTAGGAATTGGAGACTGGACTTCGTTGTCTCGTCTCTCAGAACCCAGCTTCATAGAACAAGCACCTCATCTGGGTAGAGTATGCACACAACACATTACCCTGCCCATCCTCTGGTTTCTCCCCCTTCCAGTGTGCTTATGGTTATCAACCACCTTCCCTGACCTAGAGAGAGAAGTCAGTGTCCCCTCTGCCCATGCTCTCATTCGCCGCTGCCGCCGGATATGGGCAGGGGCCCGTAAAGTGTTCATCCGAAGTAATCCTCGTTGCAAGAGAACAGCAGATCGGCGCAGAATCACCCCGCCCATCTACCGTCCAGGACAGAGGGTCTGGCTCTGTCCTGGTCCTTGATGAACACGTAATTTTCTTCACGTGTTCATCAACACAACATCAAACATGTGAATAATCACTCTAAGATATGTGAATAAACCCTCTAAAACATGTTTATAAACCCTCTAAAACATGTGATTAAACCCTCTTAAACATGTGAATAAACCCTCTAAAACATGTGAAGAAACCCCCTGAAACATGTGAATAAATCCTCTAAAGCATATGAATAAATCAATTAAAACATGTGAATAAACCCTCCTAAACATGTGAATAAACCCTGTAAAACAAATGAATAAACTCTCTAAAACATGTGAATAAACCCTCTAAAACATGTAAATAAACCCTCTAAAACATGTGAATAAA
>VRLP01006870.1:0-25314 GCA_009660295.1 Lophius piscatorius | reverse complement strand
GGTTCATACAGAGAAACAGTCCAGGTTCATACAGAGAAACAGTCCAGGTTCATACAGAGAAACAGTCCAGGTTCATACAGAGAAACAGTCCAGGTTCATACAGTGAAACGTCATTATTTTATCCTGGTGACGAAACTATCCTTAGTTATAAGTTAGTTATAAATATTAGTGTTTTTCATTATGAAAATAATAACGAAATAAAAATGCTATTATCTTTATAATAAATCATATTTTTTACTCGGTGGGAATTAAAAAAAAAAAATTGTTAAGAGCTGTTCGTCCTCTTTGAAGGCTCCCAGAGGCCAATTATTTTTCACCTTTGCAGCAGCGGTTTGTCACATTTGACTTCTTTCTCCATTTGGGGGCAGCCATTAGTGAACTTGTGCCCTAGAAGGGGACCCTAAATGCCCCCTCATCCTGTTTTTATTCCCTGCTGTGGCACCTCAGAGCGCACTCTGACACATCTTCCCTTTTAAAGGGAACCCTAGAGGGCATAAAAAGACATTTTTCTCCAGTGAAAAGGCCACCAAGAGGACAGTAGAAAGACACTAATGCCACCGAGAGGACACTAGAAGGACACAAATGCCACGAGAGGACACTAAAAGGACACAAATGTCACAGAGAGGAAGCTAGAAGGACACACATTCCACCGAAAGGACACTAATGCCACCGAGAGGACACTAATGCCACCGAGAGGACACTAGAAGGACACTTATGCCACCGAGAGGACACTAGAAGGACACAAATGCCACGAGAGGACACTAAAAGGACACAAATGCCACCGAGAGGACACTAATGCCACCGAGAGGACACTAGAAGGACACAAATGCCACCAAGAGGACACTAGAAGGACACTAGAACGACACTAATGCCACCGAGAGGACACTAGAAGGACACTAATGCCACCGAGAGGACACTAATGCCACCGAGAGGACACTAGAAGGACACTAATGCCACCGAAAGGAAGCTAGAAGGACACACATTCCACCGAAAGGACACTAATGCCACCGAGAGGACACTAAAAGGACACTAATGCCACCGAGAGGACACTAGAAGGACACTAATGCCACCGAGAGGACACTAAAAGGACACTAATGCCACCGAGAGGACATTAGAAGGACACAAAGGCCCTTTACGTTAAAACTAAGGACTGGGGTGGACTCGTCGGATCGGGGGACACGACGATTCAACAATATTCCCGACTTTTCTGGGATTTTTATAAACAGAGCAAGAAAAGAAATGGGGAACCACATAGTGACGTCTGGAATATCGGGGCAGCATTTATGGGGAGAGGAATCATCGTGAAGATAATACGGTCATGGGAAAGAATGTTCTCTCGCTGGGTTTTTGGTTGTTTTTCAAAGATGCTACAATTTTTTTTTACATTTCAGAGGTCCGGTAGGAAATGGAGCCAAAAGTTTATGGAAACGTTGTTTTGGTTTTGTTTCCAGTCCATCAGTTTGTTTCGTTTGTCGGTGAATTCGATAGAAATGGCGCCGGATCTGATTTGTAAAGCAGAGACAACGGCAGAAATCCTGACCGCGACCCCCGACCAAAAGTTCTGGATGTGTGGGTGGAGGCAGAGGGTGGATGTTGAAGAAGTCCCCTGTTGAGGATGATGATGATGGCATGGACATATACTCTGCAAACGCCCACCTGGTCGGGGGGCGTTTAATTAAATCAATTAGAACTTCTTTCTTCACAATGAAAGGAGTTTCTTTCAGCACTGAATAATTCTGTCGATCCAACTTCATTCATTCATTCGATCAAATAGACGAAGATTATTTCTCTGTCATTTCTAACTCTAATATATTTTCTAGGAAATATATTTCTATTTCCCTGATGTGTTCAATGTGAACCGGGGGAAAATTTCTTTGTGAGTCTTTGTGAAGACGAAGCTTCTTTTATTCAGGCTATTAGACGTTATGACTGCTGACAGCTTTATCTGTGTGTGTGTGTGTGTGTGTGTGTGTGTGTGTATGTGTATATGTTTGTCTGAGTGTGTGTGTTTGTGTGTGCGTGTGTGTATGTGTGTGTATGTGTGTATGTGTGTGTGTTTGTCTGAGTGTGTGTGTTTGTGTGTGCGTGTGTGTATGTGTGTGTATGTGTGTGTGTTTGTCTGTATGTATGCGTGTGTGTATATGTCCGTGTGTGTGTGTATGTGTGTATGTGTGTGTGTGTATGTGTGTGTATGTGTGTGTTTGTCTGCGTGTGTATCTGTGTATGTGCATCTGAGTATGTATGTATGTGTGTTTGTCTGTATGTATGCGTGTGTGTATATGTCCGAGTGTATGTGTATGTGTGTATATGTGTGTCTGAGTGTGTGTGTGTTTGTCTGTGTGTGTGTGTTTGTGTGTATGTGTGTGTTTGTCTGTATGTATGCGTGTGTGCGTGTGTACTTGTCTGTGTGTGTGTATGTGTGTGTGTACGTGTTTCTGTGTGTGTGTATGTGTATGTGTGTGTGTGTTTGTCTGTGGTGAGTCTGTTTATGTGTGTGTGTTCCTGTGAGAGTCTGCGTGTATGTGTGTCTGTGTGTGTGTGTCTGTCCATTTATGTGTTTATGTGTGTGTGTGTGAGTATGTGTGTTTGTGTGTGTGTGTTTGTCTGTGTGTGTGTGAATATGTGTGTTTGTGTGCGTGTGCGTGTGTGTTTGTCTGTCTGTATGCGTGTTTTGTGTGTGAATATATGTGTGTGTATATATATATGTGTGTATATATGTGTGTGTACGTGTGTACGTGTGTGTATGTGCGTGTACGAGTATGTATTTGTGTGTGTGTGAGACTGTGTTTATGTGTGGGTACGAGTGTGTACGTGGGTGTATGTGTGTTTGTGTATGTGCTTGTATGAGTGTGTATTTGTGTGTGTGTTTGTCTGTCTGTATGCGTGTGTGTATATGTGTGTTAGTCTGTATGTGTGTTTTGTGTGTGTATATATGTGTGTGTACGTGTGTGTACGTGTTTGTATGTGTGTGTATGAGTGTGTATATATGTGTGTGTACGTGGGTGTGTGTGTGTATGAGTGTGTATATATGTGTGTGTACGTGGGTGTGTGTGTGTATGAGTGTGTATATATGTGTGTGTACGTGGGTGTGTGTGTGTGTGTGTGTGAGAGTGTGCTGAAATAAAAGGCCATCAAGTTTTATCTTCCGTTTGTGAGAGAAGAGTAATCAGTGTTTTGGTTGCAGGCTGGCGAACACGCCGTCTCCTGCGCCTGATCCATTATTTTACTCTGCCGTACGAGCGGAGATGTCGGTGCGCTGGGACGTGTGAGTGATGAAGAGGAGGGTGCGTGTGTGTGTACAGTAGAGTGTGTATCCGGGCGTGTGAAGAATGGAAGATGCTGCTATTCCCCGTGGTTAAATCATATTATCATGTTTTTAACGTTCTCTCGCTGTGAGGGTCGTAAAAAAACAAAAAAAAAACACGCCATCCCGATTCTGACAGAACGCTGACGGAGGAGTCTTCACCTCACCTCCTCCGTTCTTTGAGACTTTCTTTAAACGCCTCAACGGTTCCCTGATCACAAATATGTTTTTATCTGTTTCATGAAATCGATCTGGGAAAATGATCTCGACGCATCCACGTATTTATTCAGCGGAAAAGTCTGGCATCCTTTTTTTCCTCTCTAAGGGGAGCTCTAAAAACTATTCCATGGATCATTTTAGACCCACATACACCTCAGATTGAGGAAGGACTGGATTGATGTTGAGAAATATTGGTTCTATATTTCCTTCACCACATGGAGGTTCCAGTTTTATGGTCACAAAAATCCAATTTAGTCCGAATTTGGTGCTTATGAATCAACTTGAGGAGATTTTCTGGACGTAACCCAAAAACTATTTCATGGATCATTTTCACACACGTAGGCCTTAGTGCAGGGAAGGACAGAGATTTAACTGGTCAATATCGTGTTTTACGTTAATAATTCATATTTTACACACTATGTGGAGCTTTTTTTTACAAAACCACAGTTTTTATTCGACATTAACTTTTTAGGCGTCATCCTGATTTTACGGTCATAGTTCGTATTTATTCTCTTTTGGGAGCATTTTTAACAGAAAAAAGGAAAATATTGATTTATTTTTTAAATTTTTAAAAAAATGTATTAATGAAATGAGTTCAAACGGGGGATTTCTCATAGAAGACAAGCGAATTGGGACTTTACGTTATAAACTTTATTCATCCAGCTCTTTCTCAAAAATGCTCAAACGTATGAAGATTCATGTTTATGTTTATTGATTTTTCTGCATCCTTTCAGGTATCATCCGCACAGCCATGTCCGACATGGACCGTGAGACCAGGAACCACTACGCGCTGGTGATCCAGGCCAAAGACATGGCGGGCTCCGTGGGAGGACTGTCTGGATCGACTACCGTAAACGTCACGCTCACAGACGTCAACGACAATCCTCCAAAGTTCTCACAGAGTAAGCCCTCCTCTTCCGGTTTCATCTTTCAGCTCTTTCTTCTCGTTATATCCACGAAAGAGTTGGCAGTAACTCAAAGACTGTTTCATGAAACACTTTCAAGTGTAATACCTATGTAGACCTTAGTGTGAGGAAGAGCTGGGGGGATTTTTGCCGAGGTTGGTTCTATATTTCCAACACTAGAGGGAGATTTATCGGCAAAAGTTTTTGGGCCACAATTCCTCAACTGTTGGTCTAATTTAGTCCAAATTTGGTGCATATGAATAAACTTAATGAGTTCTCTCCTTTAAATTTCCTATTTTCCTCTAAGAGTTCATGTTTTACTCACTATGGGATGTGTATTTTATGATTAAACACTGTTTTTCGGACATAACTTCTTACCGTGCAAGAGAGTCCGCACTGAGCTGCGGCAGGTATTTCCCCCCTTGGAGTGTGGATACTGGTGGTGGTGGCTGTTCAGTCTGCTGAGACAGATGTGTGAGAAATGGGTGGAGATGGGGAGGTGGAGGGCGCACGTATCAGCAGCATGAAGGAACTAGCCGGATGGAGAGGATCGTATTTAAAAGACATTAGCATGATGATAGGCTAACGATGGAGGCGCGTCATCCGTGACGTCGGATCACGCGTGGAAGCTGTGAGTGACAGAGCGGTACGAGGACTAAACTGTGGCACGAGTATACAAGGAGATAGTCTACCCGACCGAAACTTCACCAGATCTTCGTTTTAACCGCGATACAACTTTCAACTCCTACTAATGTTTAATTGTCGGCGATCTCTGAGATAGAACTGGAGTGAAGATGGTTCCATGTAGAACAACATCTGAGATCTGGTGAGGGTTGGTATTTGAGGGGGTGAATCATTTTGAGTCTGAAGTAGTCGCTAAAAGAACATTTTGTGTTGAATGCGGTAAAAAAAGAAGAAGCTTAACATCCATTACATCGAACTATTTAAACGTTATCGCAAACAGACGGATGTAACGGTTTGAAGAGTCAGACGAAGGCTCAGTTGTATCCGTGTCAGAAGTCGCTGAGGTACTCAATGAACTTCTTGGCAGCATGGTGCTGAGTCTGCATGAGGTTCACCATGAGAAGTTCTTGATTGCCCCAATGGTGGACAGCAGTGGCAGAATGGGCCGGTGGTCCCCAAAGGGTTTGCATCAATTGTAAAGCAATCACACTTCTTTGACTTCCTGGGAAAATTTAATCTGGTGTTCTGGAAAGAAGGCTCCAGCTTTTCACTCTTGCAGAATTGCTGGCTGGTTTTCGGTTGTACGTGTGTTTTTGGATTTGGTGAAGGCCTATTGCCGTGTTCCTAGGGAATTCCGGTGGAGGCACCAGAGCCTTCAGCAACAAGGCATCCAAAGCGAGAGTTGTGTCCATATCTTCAGCAGGAGGTCGGACACATTCTATCCGGTCTGAGGAGCTTAGAGCGGCATCTCTGCTGTTTGCAGATAATGTGGTTCTGTTTGCTCCACTGATTCATAATCCTCAGTGTCCACTGAAGCAGTCGGCATGTAAGTAAGTAACACCAAATCTGAGGCCACGGCCCTGCGCCAGACAACAGCGGCTTGGGCCCCCGGGGTTGGGCTGAGTTGCTGTCTGAACTGAACTTTAATGGGCCCCTTCGTAGGGGGGCCAGTCTTAGCCTGAGAGATACACATTAAATATGCCTTTCGGCTCTATCTGTGGAGTACAGCAGATTTTTATATTGAAACATTTTGGCAAGTATAACTCTGATTTTGTTCAAATTGGCACCCAATTTGAATCAACTTGAGGAGATCTATCTTGTCTATATCCTGTTTTACTTTAATGGCTCATATTTTACTCTCTAAGGGGAGCTAATACCACCCAAAAAAATACCCAAAACTGTTTTTTAGGCATAATGTCCATATAGCTGGTCTGCTTAAGTCCAAATTTGGTGCCTATGAATCAAGTGGAGGAGATTTATAATGAATACGTCATATTTTAAGCTAATAGTTCGTATTTGATTCACTATGTGGAACTTCTGTTTCTTTCTTTTTGTTTCTTTCTTTTTTATAAAAAACTCTTTGAGTTTAATCAGAAGGATTGCCTATAAAACGCAGAGGATTGGGGACTTTTCCGGGATTTACCCTTGTTGTTGCTGACGACAGCGTAGGCCCAGTTTTGACGTTGGAGACTCCGTCTGTTCTTTTCCCGGTGATGATACGACTTCAAACTTGTGGAATGATGACTTCCATCTCTTAATCTTTATTTTTTTGTCAGTGTGGACGTAAAACTCGGGCGCAGCGGAGTTTCATACGCAAAACATTTTTATTGACAGTTCATGCTGGGTGCGCAATTTCCTGTCGTTGAGAAACGGTCGCTGGAGCCAAACTGTTAGCCCACCACGGCTTTACTTTTATTACAGGATTACAGCCCCAGTCAGTTTTTAATTATCGTAAATGTCTGTCTACGTGAAAAACACCAAGGTCGCACACCAGACGAATCACGCCATCTCTGCACACCTTATCTCCATCTCTGCACACCTTATCTCCATCTCTGCACACCTTATCTCCATCTCTGCACACCTTATCTCCATCTATGCACACCTTATCTCCATCTCTGCACACCTTATCTCCATCTATTCACCTTATCTCCATCTCTGCACACCTTATCTCCATCTCTGCACACCTTATCTCCATCTATTCACCTTATCTCCATCTCTGCACACCTTATCTCCATCTCTGCACACCTTATCTCCATCTCTGCACACCTTATCTCCATCTCTGTTCACCTTATCTCCATCTCTTCACCTTATCTCCATCTCTACACACCTTATCTCCATCTATGCACACCTTATCTCCATCTCTGCACACCTTATCTCAATCTATTCACCTTATCTCCTTCTCTGCACACCTTATCTCCATCTCTTCACCTTATCTCCATCTATTCACCTTATCTCCATCTCGGCACACCTTATCTCCATCTCTGCACAATTTATCTTCATCTCTGCACACCTTATCTCCATCTCTTCACCTTATCTCCATCTCTTCACCTTATCTCCATCTCTACACCTTATCTCCATCTCTGCACACCTTGTCGCCATCTCTGCACACCTTATCTCCATCTCTACACACCTTATCTCCATCTCTACACACCTTATCTCCATCTAAGCCTCTTGTTTCCGTTCAGTGAAGCCGTCTGATCTTCAGGAGTGACGTTTCATTTTTGGCTTCTTTCCTGCCTCATACCGACACTTCTCCTGTTTCCTCCTCTGCTGCAGAATAACTCTCTTTCAAGTCTCCTGTGTTTAGAAAATGCTCATTTTCTGCTGTTGGATGAATCAAGATAAATTAGAAGGGAAAAAAAATGTAATTTCTTACCAGGTCCATGTTGGAACTATTGGATATTTGATTTGAACAAACACTATGACTCACACTATGCGTTTACACTGACTCACAAACACACCCAGTCTAATAAACACACAGACACAGACACACACACACACACACACTCTCATGCACACACACACACAAACATATACACTAACACACTGACTCTCACATACACACAGAGACTCTCACGCACACACTCTCATGCACGCACACACACAAACATACAAACCAACACAAACTCACACCACACACATAAACTGACTCTTACATACACACACACAGTCTCACACACAAAGACACACACACAGAATTAAACACAAACACGCAAATGCACAAAATTGCACACCCCCACACACACTCACACACACACACACATAGACTCACGAGCAAACAAACACAAAGAATCTCACACGCTCAAACTAACACACACACACTCTCTCTCTTCCACATACACAGACTCTCACACACTCACACACACAAAAACATACACACCAACACACTGACTCACACCACACACATACACTGACTCTCACATACAAACACATAGTCTCACACACAAAGACACACACAAACAAAATCTCATACACGAACACATACACACACAGAATCACACACAGACACGCAAATGCACAAAATTGCACCCCCCCACACACACACATACACATACAGACACTCACCCACACACAAACACACACACAAACACAAAGAATCTCACACGCTCAAACTAACACACAGACATAGACTCACATGCTCACACACACACACACACACACACACACACACACACACGCACACACACACAAACACACTCTCACACACACACACACATAGACTCACACGCAAACAAACACAAAGAATCTCAGACACTCACCCACACACACACACACACACACACACACTCTCTCTCTCTCTCTCTTCCACATACACAGACTCTCACACACTCATACACTCTCAAACACACACACACACACATAGACTCACACGCACACAAACACAAAGAATCTCTCACATACACAGACTCTCACACACTCACACAACCACACACACATACACACACACAAAAACACACACATTGTCTTTTACATCTGCAGCTTCAGGCCAGGGTGAAAACCATTTTATGCTAATGATGCTAGTAAACATATCACGTTGATTTAAATCACAAGTGGTGAGTCGTGGTTCCCTCCAGAAGTTCCCTCACCGCTGAAAACTAGATGTGAGGGAAGGGAAATGAAGAGAAACTGAATTCATCCTGAGGCAGTGGCAGATTTAGCGATGGGGGCGTCTTCATCACAACACAATGTGTCAATCATACCTGTCATATCAGGTCTGCACGGCTGGGTGTGTGTCATCGGGGGAAGGGGGGTGTTCATTGAAGCCCCTTAAAACTGCCTTCACAAACGAACAAACGTGAACCAAGTTCCCTCATGCTTCTAGGCCCCCACATGGTTTTACCTCCAGTTCCTGCAAGGACAAAAATATCGTGTTACTTGTTTGACCCTTCCTCATTCTTTTGATTTGAAAAAGTTCAACTTCATCAAGAAATGAGCGGGACGCGTTCGCCTACCAGTGTTAACAATCTCAGAGTGTCACATGTCCTGAACATCAGTAGGACACTGATGTAAAAGTGGATGAGTCTTTATGTAGCCGTCTCTCTCCGCCTCGAGAAAATGTTGTAAATATCGTTTCTGTACATTCGGGTTAGAGATTGTTACGTCCCGAGTAGAGACTGTTACGTCCTGAATAGAAACTGTTACATTCTGAGTGGAGATTATTACGTGCTCAGTAGAGACTATTACATCCTGAGTAGAGACTATTACGTCCTGAGTAGAGACTGTTACATTCTGAGTGGAGACTGTTACGTCCTGAGTAGAGACTGTTACATCCTGAGTAGAGACTATTACTTCCTGAGTAGAGACTATTACGTCCTGAGTAGAGAGTGTTACGTCCTGAGTGGAGACTATTACGTCCTGAGTAGCGAATGTTACGTGCTGAGTAGAGACTATTACATCCTGAGTAGAGACTGTTACATTCTGAGTGGAGATTATTACGTGCTCAGTAGAGACTATTACATCCTGAGTAGAGACTGTTACATTCTGAGTAGAGACTGTTACATTCTGAGTAGAGACTATTACGTCCTGAGTAGAGACTGTTACATTCTGAATGGAGATTATTACGTCCTGAGTAGCGACTGTTACGTCCTGAGTAGAGACTGTTACATTCTGAGTAGAGACTGTTACATTCTGAGTAGAGACTGTTACATTCTGAGTGGAGATTATTACGTCCTGAGTAGAGACTATTACGTCCCGAGTAGAGACTATTACGTCCTGAGTAAAGACAGTTAAGTCCAGTTTGGAGACTGTTAAGTTTTGAGAATATGTGGTTAAGTCCTGAATCAAGACATCAAGTCCTGAGTAGAGACTGTGGAATCCTGTGTCAAGTTTGTCAAGTCTTGAGTCAATACTATTACGTCCTCAGCCAAGACTGTCAAGTCACGACTACCCAGCGCTTAGACCAGCCCGTTAAGTCCAAGTCGAGGCTGTCGAGTTAAGAATGTAATATCTCGTATGAAGACGGACGTAATCATCGTGTTTTGTAAATTACATCCTAAAGAAAACAACTGTTGATAAGATATGGATTGTGTCTGTGTCGCAGAGAGCTACCAACTCTACGTTCCAGAGCTGGCGCCGGTGGGGAAGGCAGTGGGCCGGATCACAGCCAGCGATGACGATGAAGGGCAGAACGCTGAGATGACCTACAGCATCACTAACGCAGACGCAGCGGCCATCTTCACCATTTCAACCGACGCTGAGCGCCGGGAGGGAATAATTTCCCTCAAGCAGGTACGAGTCGCCCATCGGGACGCCTCCGGGAGAAGGTCCTGGGTTCCAAGTTTGACTATGTCGTAGGAGAGAAGGACGACTCTTTTGATGAATGTCAGGACAGCCCAGTTTGACAAATCACTGCTTAAGTCTTTAAATGTTTAATTCTGCACTGGAAGGTTATTGATCAGTGACATCATCACACCGCGATAACGCGCAATAATACGATTTCATTTCCTGGATTATGAAGCTCGGTGGGCGGCCCCAAGTGGTCTAAGCTTTAAGTGACTTGGTTTAGGGCCAGCCTAATACCAGGCTCAGAATTAATCCACTCTTTAGATTACACTGTGAAAAAAATAAAAATAAATAAAATCGGTGCAAATTTACGGTACAATATCGGAAGCTGTGTTTGCCACAATATTACCGTAAAAATATGGTCACCTAGTGCAAGATATAACGCTAAATTGCCATTTAAAAAACAAACATAATGTCAAACTTTTTACAGTCACGTTGTTAATTATATAAAATTTAAGTCAATTACAACGTTCTTTAACTTAAACTGTAAAAAATTTCAGGACAGAACATTGAAAAAAAACCTCTGTCAAACATCAACAGTAAACGGTAATGGTAACAGTAAAGTTTAAAACAGTAGCACTGTAGTAGATGGAGAAACAGTAAAAAGCTTTTTTATTTCAGGTGGAAAACACAGAATTTTTACTGTGAAATTAATTATAAACCTTCGGTAAGATTGAAGAAACAATGATGTTACTAGCAAATTATTACCGTAAAAGTATTATTCTGTATAAATAACAGATTTTGATTGTATGAAAATATCAAAAAACAACTTTCAATATTTTGCATCCGATAATTTCAACAGTCAGAAGACGCTAAAAATACAGTATATACTGTATTTGTGAAATAATGTTTATTTCTTGGTAAAAAGTCTGAAAGGTATGTAATTTACCGTTATTTTATGTAATTAAGTACGTAACCATAATAAAAAGGTTTACATTGTATTTATTTTTATGTTTTTTACGGTGATGTAATTCATCGTAAATCACACAGATTGTTTTTACAGTGTAAGTAATCAAAGCACCAAACAAAGTCTTATAAGCTTAATGCTAATTCTAGGAAATTTGAATAAATGCATTTTCATGAAACAATTATTTCAATAAAATCAAATAGTTGCAGGTACTTAAACTTAAACGATGCAATCGCCAATACTTTTGTCCATGTGTCCTCGTGGAAAAAGTACTATATTAACCCTTTACTGTTTGGTTGAGCTAATTTAATTTTGAGTCTCTATTCCTCACTGTAAAATTTGACTGAGACTGTTTATGATATAAACAATGGCAGCTAGTATATGCTAAAGGGTAAGGGGCCAAGGACGGAGCCCTGGGGGTCACCAGGTTTTTTTTTGTTGTTTTTATTGACATTTTTATATAAAATTGTTCTTGAAAACATTATTTTCCGAAAGGTTGAACTAAATCTAATTAAAGTTTCAATATGAAACAATTTTTTTTTTTTTTAACATTTTATGGTAAAATTAGGACAAATTAAGATATTAAATTCATAAATGCCCCCGATGAAATGAAAGAAACAAAGACATTTTTTTTTATAGGTGAGAACATTAAAAAAAAAGATGGAAAAAAAAATGTTTTCTTTGTATATTTTTTTTTTATTTCCGGCTTTAAAAAAAAAAAAGATTACTAGATTAGCTCCAGCTTTCTCCTTTACGGCCCCATCTGCCACGCGGTGTTCCTCAGGGCTCCGTCATCGGCCCCTTACGCTTTAACTGACACGCTGCCACCGGGTCAGTTTCTGTCTGTTGAGCAGGACATTAAAGGGTTTTAACCTTCTTTGCAAACGATCCAAAAACCAGGGATGTCGTTCAGGAGTTAATTGAACTCAGGAACGGGAAAAGCGATATTTTCCCGTCACAGTTATCGGTTCCCCTCTTCTTTCCGAACACGCTGAAGGGAACTGCAGAGGGAATATAATTGGATCCGATCAGGGGTGTGTGGCTCAGATGGAATAGTGTGAGACGGTGGAGTGTCTGATTCGCCTCTGCAGCCTTTGAACTTTGACAGCGTGGACGCCTCTGCTCAGCAGGACGGAACATTAGTGATTTTCTTTTTGTGTCAGAGCCAGGAGTTAAAAGGGTTCTGGGTTTTTTCTTTCTGCCTCTTCTCCAGTGGAGGAGACAGAGGAGGCTCGGAAGGCAGAGAAGTTAGTGTTTGAAGTTTGTGTCCGACTGGAAGTTCTTGACCTCTGGGGGTTTTTTTTGACTGGTATCAACGGTCCAAAGCTCTAACGTCGACCAGCAGGCGCCACAAAGATGTGTTCAAGGTTATTAGAAATGTCAGTTCCATCTAAAGTCCGTCACAAATGTTCACCAACTGGCGACATGGTGGACGTCCAACATGTGGACAGGATGGACAAGGAATCGAACTATCGAACCTGTGAATAATGCCTCAGTCGTAGCGGTCCGTTTAAAGTTATACGAACAGAAGGTCTGTTTTCTTTAGGTTATTTCCCACGAGCCCGCAAAGATGTTAGGGAGCAGAGTGAAGACGAGTTAAAGCTGCTGAAATATACTAAAGATATTCAGTCGTTCCCACACCTTATTAAGTCATAGCTACGAAATAATAAGTCGTTCCCACGCATTATTAAGTCATAGCTACGGGATAATGAGTCGCTTCCACGCATTATTAAGTCGTGGCTACGAAATAATAATTCTTTCCCACGCATTAATATCAATTATTTTTCTTTAATTTCCGCAGAGGGGCTCCGTATAAATTCAATGAATACAGAAGACTGTTTTTATGAGATAATTAAATTCGTCTTTTTTTTAATTTTAAAAAACTTTTTTTCCTTGGCGGGGACATTAATGGTACTTAGTTGTTAATTAGTTCTTAGTCGTTTCATGGCCGTTTAAAACCTGTAATACCGCCACAGCTCACTAGGGGGCTTTGGGCCCCACTTTTGGATTCACTAGATGTTCGGTAGAAGGAAACCAGAACCTTCTCTTCGGGACTCGAGAACGTGAGTCCTGACTGAAGAGAAGGTCTGTGATGGACATCTGAACTTCCTGTGTCCCCCTCAGCCTCTGAACTATGAGAAGAGGAAAGTCCACACCCTCAACATCGAGGCCTCCAACCCCGTCACGGACCCCCACTTCTCTCACCTGGGCCCCTTTAAAGACTCCACGTCGCTGCGAGTCATCGTGGGAGACGTGGACGAGCCCCCCGTCTTCTCCATGGACTACTACATCATGGACGTGTACGAGAACTCGCCTGCTGGGACGCAGGTCGGCACGGTGACGGCGGTGGACCCTGATAGCACCAACAGTCCTGTCAGGTACAGGGAATGTAGTACGTTGTGTATTTTTTGGTAGTATTACTGCATTTGTACTCGTCCATCTGTCCTGTGTCTTAATTGACTTTCATTTTTTCTTCTTGTCTGTAAACTTGTGTCGCGTTATCCTTGAACGATGTCTACACTGCCCCCAGTGTTTGCTGGTGGTACTGCTCTGTTTCATTCATCTCCATCCAAAAACCACCATGAATATATAGACAGTGTTGATGAAAGGCTCCGCCCATTCTGTGTACACCTTTAAAGGAGTAGTCTGTAAAATCTAAGGGTACCGCTTTGAATAAATGCAATGTAATCATCGTAATTATGTTTTTATTCGTTTCTAATCAGCTGAAAATAGGAATGAGTTTTTTTTTTTGAAGATTAGGTGTGAGGGAGTCCTTTACATCTCCAAACCTAGAACGGACAAACTTAGCCCCGGTACCGGAGGGGAATTTTCACGTTTTTAAGTTGGCAGACGGAAGATGAAGGAGTGACTCGCTTGTAAACACCGATGAAGAAGAATATGACCATGAAGAAGTTGTTCCTGACAGAGGATGTTTTTATATTGGCGGGTGAGAACGGTGGCCCAGTCCCTCCGCCAGATCTATCGCTGCTGCTGGTTGTTCAATCCCTACCGTCCGTCCATCCGTCCATCCATCCGTCCGTCCATCCATCCATCCGTCCGTCCATCCATCCATCCATCCGTCCGTCCATCCATCCATCCATCCATCCATCCATCCACTCGTTTCTGGTTTCACTCGTTCACTGGCCGGCGCTCACAGAGCTGCTCAGAATGTCCTGCAGAAACTCCGCCTCTAAATCTCGGGTCTGGTGTCATTGTCCCTCACAGGTTCTTCATAGAGAAGGTGGAGGACGGACGGATGAACTTCACCATCGGGATCAACAGCGGCGTCATCAGAACCACTCAGGTTCTGGACCGGGAGAAGACGGCGTGGC
The DNA here is from genome assembly GCA_009660295.1 of Lophius piscatorius. Lineage (NCBI taxonomy): Eukaryota > Metazoa > Chordata > Actinopteri > Lophiiformes > Lophiidae > Lophius > Lophius piscatorius. The sequence goes on along the minus strand of VRLP01006870.1, from coordinate 10,401 downwards.
ACAACATCACCGTGATGGCTGCAGAGGTTGGTAAGTTCACAGTTCCTGCTGATCAAACTCTTCTGCATAGCCATTAACCCATCCATCCATCCATCCATCCATCCATCCATCCATCCATCCATCCATCCATCCATCCATCCATCCATCCATCCATCCATCATCCATCCATTCATCCACCCATTCATTCATTCATTCATCCATCCATCCATTTGTTCATTCGTTCATCCATCCATCCATCCATCCACCCATCCGTCCATCCATCCATCCATCCATTCATTCATTCATTCATTGGTTCATTCATTGGTTCATTCATTCATTCATCCATCCAGTTGTACATCCATCTGTCCATCATCTATCCCTCCATCCATCCATTCACCCATCCATGCATCCATCCATCCATCCATTCACCCATCCATAAATCCATCCATTCATCCACCCATTCAGTCATTCATTCATTTGTTCATTGAATGAATAGATGGATGGATGGATAGATGGATGGATAGATGTATCTAACCATCCATCTATCCATCCATCCATCAATGCATTCATCCAAACATTAACCCATCCATTCATCCATCCATCCAGCCACCCATTCATCTATCCACCCATCCATCTATCCATCCATGCATCCATTCACCCATCCATGTATTCATCCATTCATCCATTCATCCATTCATCCATTCATGCATCCATCCACCCATCCATTCATTCATCCATCCATCCATCCATCCATTCATCAATCCATTCATCCATCAATGCATCCATTCACCAAACCATGTATTCATCCATCAATTTATGCATCCATCTATCCTTTCATCCGTCCAACTATCCATCATCCTCATCATCAGATTCTGGATGACATGACAACACATCTGTACTTCTGCCTTTCACAGCTGTTTTTATGGATGAATATGATCTACTGTGTGAGACAACTAAATACATTTGTATGAGTGAGTGAGTGAGTGACTGAGTGAGAGAGTGAGTGACTGAGTGAGAGAGTGAGTGAATGAGAGTGAGTGAGTAAGAGAGTGAGTGAGATGATGAATGTTTGTTGGGTAGTTAAATTCTTGCACCTCCTGCGTTCCATTAATCGTACCACTTCAGGGTATTCCGAAAAAATTCCAATTCCTCCAGCAAATCCTGGGTCAACCCCCGGTTCTCCTCCCAGTTGGACCTGCCTGGAAAGCCTCCGAAGGGAATCCAGATTAGAAGCCAGAACCATCTCAAGAAGTTGGTTTGACTCGAAGAAGCAGCAGCTGCCCTCCTCTGAGTCTCAGCCCAGCCCCCCCACGAAAACAAAACTATTTCAGACGCTTGTTCCTCATTCGTTGTAAGAGTTCACGATCATCGCTGAGGGTTGGTGGTCCGGTGGTCCGGTACCACACCCATATTATTGCTAACGCTGCCCCACACTGCCTGTTCATCCTACGACTCATGTTTCCACCGCTCGATAATAAAAACCCAAAAACACTTAAACTCCAGGACTTGAGTCAAAAAAAGTCCAACCCCTCGACCCAGTGGTGGCGGCCCACTGCTGTTTCAGAACCACGGCCTCGGTGTCAGAGGTCCTGTATCCAACCGCTACACACTCAACAAAACACTCAAACAGTGAGTACTAATGGAAATAAACACAAAATATTAATAATAATAATAATAATAATAAAAATTAATAATAATAATAATAATAACAATAATAATAAAAATAACAATAATAATAAAAAATATTAATAATAATAATAATAATAATAAAAATTAATAATAATAATAATAATAATAAAAATTTATAATAATAATAATAAAAATAACAATAACAACAATAACAATAACAATAATAATAATAATAATAATAACAATAATAATAATAATAATAATAAAAATTAATAATAATAAAAATTAATAATAATAATAATAATAACAATAATAATAATAATAATAATAAAAATTATTAATAATAATAACAATAATAATAATAATAATAATAATAAAAATTAATAATAATAATAATAAAAATTAATAATAATAATAATAATAATAATAATAATAACAATAATAATAATAATAATAATAATAATAACAATAATAATAATAATAATAATAATAATAATAATGATGCAGAGTACCAGGTCATGAAAATGATCTATAGTTCAGTTCTATGGTGAATTCAACAAAGTGAATTTTTTTATTTTTCCTGACGGAGGAGTGTGATGAGAGGATGAGTCCATGAGTCTGAGGTGGAGGCAGGATTGAAACGCGAGAGGGTGGAGGTTCAAACAGAACATCGTCTCTGCGGGTTGAACTTCAGATCAAGGATTGTTTAGAGGATTGTTTGTTGTGTATCAAAGTATGTAGACAACATCGTCACACACTTTAGTGTGTGTGTGAGTACACTGTGTGTACACTGTAGTGTGTTGTTATTTTTATTTTATACATACATATATACATATACATAATAATACATATATACATATATTTCATTTTTTCTGTCTTGCTGCGTCTTGCACATCATACTTTCTCACACACACACATTCACACACACACATACACGTAGTCTCACACACTCACGAACACGTACACGCTCTCACACAGACACACTTACACACACACACAGACACACACATACATACATAAACACACACAGATACACACTCACATGACATTCACACACACAAACTCACAGATACACACATACACACACACACACACACACACGCACACACACACACAGATACACATACACACGGACACATACACACTCACACACATACACACACACACACACACACACACATCCATTAGAGGATACACACATACACACATACTCACACACACACACACACACACACACAAACACATACTCTCACACACACACACGCCCTACTGAATGGTTTCCCAGCATTAAGTCTTAACTATTATTACTTTTATCTTTCTAATTGTTTTGTGTGTTTGTCGTTTTCACCAACACAGAAAAGAGGAAGAGTAAATGTGTGTAGTGTGATTCATCACAGGTAGGTGGCGACGAACGTTTTTAAACTCTGCATAAACGTTCATGAGAGATTGAGTCCCTTTGAGTCCTTTGATGTTTCTATGGGATGGAGCTCGGGCTTCAGTTTTATGAGTACCTTTGATTCCTTTGATGTTTTTATGGGATGGAGCTCAGGGCTCAGTTTTATGATTCCCTTTGATTCCTTTGATGTTTCAATGGGTTGGAGCTGGGGGCTCAGGGGGCTGAACAGAGACACTGAAGTGGAAGACGCAGGAGACGAGCGGCCACAGAGTATCTGAGAGATTCTCAGAGAGTTTGTTGGAGTTGTCGGTAGATTTAGAGGCTGACAATAACTCAGACATCAAATCTGCATGACATTTTCCGATACCTTGGGTTCTGTTGGACCTTGGCGGAGGTTTGAGCTCTCTTGAGTGTTTATTCTAGAATTGCAGTTTAATCCAGTGTTGTTAAAGACGTCTTTAAAGGGTTCAGTTCAAGGTTCCCGACTGATGTTGACGTTCTGTAGTTGTAGGATACGACCTGCGTTGTCATCAACGTCAACAAATCATTCCTGCTGATGATGATGATGATGATGATGATGGAGTCTAAACATGGAAGCCTCCGTCAACGCTGCATGAATGGACGTGAATGCTGCCTCATGTTTTAAAGCACTTTGATGTCATTCCCTCAAATCAAATGTGATGTCGTGTCCAAAAAAGTTATTTTCGTCAAAGAAGCTCCCCCTAGTGAGTAAAACATGAAATACTGGAGTTAAATACGCGATTATACGAGATAAATCTCCTCGGGTCGATTCATACGCACCGAAGTTCGGACTTAATCTGACAGTTTAGGAATTTTGTTCGAAAACTTTTGGAGATAAAGCTCCACCTACTTTGGAAAGTATACAACTGGCTTTTCCCCAAATTTACCCAGTTCTTCCTCACACTCAAGTCTATGTTGGTATGAAATATGAAAGTGATCCATGAGATGGTTTTTGAGTTATCGCGTTAACACAAAGGATCAAAGACCGTTCCAAAACGTCTCCGACTTTTCAGGACGCTTACGTGAAAGTAGAATCGGGGCTCCGACACAAAACAAACTACAAACATCTACTAAAAAAAAGTTTCTGCAACCGCTTCAAACCTGTTTTTTAACGTCTTATTTTACAGATAATCCTCAAATGATGAGTCGCGTTCCCGTCACCGTCCAGGTCCTGGACGTCAACGACAACGTCCCAACGATCTCCAGCGGCGACGACGTCATCATAGTGTGCGAGAGCACCAAGAGCGGACAGGTAGGATTGTCTCTGGGACAATTAAGAAATGTCCCAAAGAAATTAAATATTCAAAGAAAAAAAAATTTCAGTTTTTTTTTCTTTTTTTTTTTCATTGGCTTAAAAATGTAAATGTCAAAAACGTAAAAAAAAATGTTCCTTAGATTCATTCATGCTCACATATTTCACATATGTTAGCGTTATTTGAGATATAGATTTGAATTCATTTCTAAGAAGTGTTACCAGTAATTATTGTTGATTAATAAAAAAATTATTTTTTTTACGCCTATTCAAAATGTATGTATTTTCATTACATGGAAAATTTCCATAATTCTAACATTAACACAAATAATAAACTTAGTGTGCTGCAAATTTGTCATTAAAACATGGAGGAAATAAGCAAAATGAGAAAGAGGACATTAAAGGGTCTAATCCAGGAAACAGAATTAGTTAGTGGGGAAAGAAACCAGTTTAATCGTGTGGAAAAACACTTCAGGATTTAAATGAATGAATCCAAAAGAAAAAAATGCAGGTTTCTCTAAATCAGGATCAATCAATGAGTCCAGCTTTATTTACATTTAAATTCACGTTTCTGACTAAGAAAGTGACGCAAAGTACCTTTCGTCATAAGAAAAAGCACCATAAAAACATTCCCCCCCCCCACATCCAATGACCCGTCATCATCTTCATCCTTCGTTCAGGAAGCGAGTTTAGTGGAAAGTCTGAATTAGTCAAGCCTGAAACGAGGGAAACTCTGTATACATTTATATCTCAATCAACCTTTATTTATAAAGGGCTAAACTCACAACAACAGTTTTCTGAAGGTGTTTCCCAGAAAGAACAAACTCTTTATATTATTATCTACAGACACAACAAATTCCTCCTTGGGCACACACACTCACACTCTAACACACACACTCACACTCTAACACACACACTCACACACTCTAACACACACACACACACTCTAACACACACACACACACTCTAACACACACACTCACACTCTAACACACACTCACACACTCTAACACACACACTCACACTCTAACACACACACTCACACACTCTAACACACACACTCTAACACGCACACTCACACTCTAACACACACACTCACACACTCTAACACACACACACTCACACTCTAACACACACACTCACACACTCTAACACACACACTCACACTCTAACACACACACTCACACTCTAACACACACACTCACACTCTAACACACACACTCACACACTCTAACACACACACTCACACACTCTAACACACACACTCACACTCTAACACACACACTCACACACTCTAACACACACACACTCACACTCTAACACACACACTCACACTCTAACACACACACTCACACACTCTAACACACACACACACACTCTAACACACACACTCACACACTCTAACACACACACTCACACTCTAACACACACACTCACACTCTAACACACACACTCACACACTCTAACACACACACTCTAACACACACACACACACACACTCTAACACAGACACACACACTCACACTACACAGACATGCACACACACTCACACTCTAACAGAGACACACACACTCACACTCTAACACACACACACACACTCACACTCTAACACACACACACACTCACACTCTAACACACACACACACACTCTAACACACGCACACACGCACACACACTCACACTACACAGACACGCACACACACTCACACTACACAGACATGCACACACACTCACACTACACAGACAGGCACACACACTCACACTACACAGACATGCACACACACTCACACTACACAGACAGGCACACACACTCAGACTACACAGACACGCACACACACTCACACTACACAGACACGCACACACACTCAGACTACACAGACATGCACACACACTCACACGCACACACACTCACACTACACAGACACGCACACACACTCACACTACACAGACACGCACACACACTCACACTACACAGACACGCACACACACTCACACTACACAGACATGCACACACACTCACACTACACAGACATGCACACACACTCACACTACACAGACATGCACACACACTCACACTACACAGACATGCACACACACTCACACTCTAACACTCACACACAAACAGTTACACTAACACACACTCACACAGTCAAACTCTCACACCCACACACACACACACTCTCTCTCACACACACATACACACTCTCACACTCACACATGCACACACACACACTCTCACACTCACACACACACATACACACTCTCACACTCACACACGCACACACACACACTCTCTCTCACACACACACATACACACTCTCACACACACACACACACACACACACACACACACACACACACACACATACACGTACGTACACACACACACACACACCCGTGGAGCCCGTCTCCTGTGTGTGTGTCACCATCAGGAGGATTTATCAGCTGCAGCTTCTTTGACCCATAAATTATTCAAACTGCAGAGTCGGCTGATGTTTCTGTGTTTCTGCTGCTGGGCCCGATGGCAGGGGAGACAAACCATATTAAGCCCAAACACGGGTTCCGCCTCTCCTATCTTCCCCGGCCCGCCCCCGCGTTCCATCCCTGCTGCGTCCTCTCTTCTCCGCAGCGACACCGATTCTGAATCAGGGAGGATAAAACACACTTTCACAAGCAGGTGAATAAGTGCGTCAGACTCTGTCCTCGCTACTCCACAGACTCCGCCCCCCTCTCATCATACACAGACTGCTCCCTAATTATCCTCCACCGCTCTCTCTCTGGCTGCTACGCCCGTCTTCAGGCAGCAGACAACACGTGTGGACGTCCCTCATCATGGAGGACCTTCATCACTTTTCTTTCTCTGCTGCCTCATTTGCGTATTTGATAACAAAACGAAGAGGCTGTTCGGGTTTGGTGGATGAAGGTTAGAATACTTACTTCCTGTTGGATGAGTTCAGGGAGTGAAGACAGACTTATGCTCATAATCTTCATAACGCACAAACCAGACGATTCATCCGGACGTCGAGAACCAAACACTTCTTGTTTGGAGTGAGGATCCAACCGTGGGGATTCCACAGACACGAGATCTCACAGAAACTCTCGTCACCAAACGTGACTTAGACTGAGATAAAAGAAACATCGAAGACGATGATGAATATCAAACAAGGTTGAAATTTATCACGTTTGATTTTACGACATTTACGAAATTTACGACATGTACGACATTTACTACATTTACTACATTTACGACATTTACGACATTTACGACATAAAAATCAAACGTCAGGGGTATTTACGATGTTTAAGTCATGAATATCAAACATTTTTCATATTTACGATATAAACGACACAGATATTTACATATATTTACGATATTTATGACAAACATATCAAACATATTTGATATTTACGATATTTACGACACAGATATCAAACACGTTCGATATTCACGATATTTACGACAAATGACAAAGACGCTTGATATTTACGATATTTACGACATTAATATCGAACATGTGAACGTGCTAAAAAGTTGTATTAATTAAAAATTGACAAATTGACAAAGCATGTGTTTAAACATTAAAAAAAAAAAGAAATCTGCCTTATACTTCTTATTTTTTTTACATTGTATTACATAGAAAATATTTAATTGCAGTGAGATTAGTTCAACCACTTTGTGTCAAGTATCTTTAAGAAAACCGAAAAAGAATAAAAACCCATTCATTGAAAAGGACCTTCTCATTGGCCATCGTTAATGCTTCCTCCTCAGTGGCCCCTTTGACCTGTGGAGTCCCTCAGGGCTCCATCCTGGGTCCCTTTCTTTTTCAGCATATACGTTCTGTCACTGGGTCATATGTAAACCGGTTCAAAACGATCAGGAAGTTATATTCGAAGAAAAAAAAGATAAATGTCCAGGAATCGATTCTTATGCACCAAAACTGGACTTTGTTGGACCAACGGTTGTAAAATTATGGCCTGACAATTCTAGAGGTAAAGCCAGAAATATACAACCGAGCTTTCCCAAAATCACTCAAGACTTTCCTCGCATTTAGTTCTAGGTGGGTATAAAATTTGAAAATGATCCATGAAATCGTTTCTGAGTTATCGAGTCAACACGACGGACGTGATATCATCATAATGTTATGATATAATTATTCCATAATGTCACCAACTTTTCGTGGAGACGTCGATTCATGGCGGGACGGAGTTGCGTCACTTCCAATGAAACCAAAAGTTAACGTGAAGACTTTGTGGGACCTGCGAGTCTCCTCAGTTGCTATTATTGTTGTTCTGTAAAGTACTTTTGTGTATTTTCTCCACCTCCCTCAGGTGATTCAGACGATCCGTGCAGCAGATCTGGACAACTTCGCCAATGGGAAGTTCTCCTTCTACTTTCCTGCCGAGCATCCGGCCAATCCAAACTTCACCGTGAAAGACAACGGAGGTGAGACCCGTTTTTTTTTACCTGGTTATACCTTTTGAAATAATAATAATAATATATAAATAAATGTTTTTTTTTGGGAGTTAATTAGTTAGTAATAGCAGTGATGCAGCATCATGTGATTGCGAGAAATGTGCTCTACGCTGATGATCTCAGCGTGTTTATATCAGTTTGTCGCTCGGAGGTGCTGAACCTGGTTTTAAGTCTTAATTCAAACAGAAAACTGTTACTGTCCCTTTAAATATACTGGTTGTGTAGTATGACAGCAGACTGTAGTGTCACGGTGAAGATTTTGGAGGCTAGCTTACTTGCAGGCGTATTGGGCTGAAGGCTCGGGTGGAGAACCCCCGGCCCGCCACTGCCCCAGATTCTTAAATCACTTCAACATCCAGTAATACACAGTAGCAAGTTCTGCTGATGCATCCATCACCTGTCGCCTAAGTAAGTCTTCCTCGTAACACTAATCTGACAGTAGCTCATTTGTTTGAAGGGGCTGTGAAACTATGAGTCTTCACGCTGGTACCTCAGCTCCTCTGGACGCAAAGCTGGGCCTCATCATGAGTCAAAGCTGCCAGGAATAGAACCTATACCCTCATGATGTCTCCGGTTCCCAGACCTGTTCACATACTGCTGGCTTCACCCCCACAGCCTCTGTTTCTGCACCCCCTCCCCTCCAGAGTGGGGTTTTTATGTCCCTGTGCTGTTGCCGTGGTTACCGAGCTTTCACTTTATTTCCTCTACATATTTCTATCTTTTGATTCTACACTGCAAAAACTCACACAATCACTGAACGAGTAACATTTCACTGAGATACAGGGACTTTATTTCCGGCAGTGATGAGCCACACGATGAAGATCTGGGAAAGAGTCGTGGAAGTGGGGACAGTCTGTGGGCAGCAGGACGGTTTCATGCCAAGAAAGATCCCTACAGATGAGATGTTGGCTTTGAGTGTGCCGATGGAGAAGCACAGAGAATATCAGAATGGACCTCATTGTGGATTTAGAGGAAGTGTAGGACAGAGTGGCGAGGGAGGAATTCTGGGATTGCACGAGGAGAAGTCTGGATTGACAGGAAGTATGTTAGCTGTGTAGTAGAGCAGAATGACAGCGGTGAGTTGTCGAGCAGGAGTGATGGATGGGTTGAAGGTGGAGGTGGGACTGCATCAAGGATGGGCTCTGAGCCCCTTCTTGTTATCTTTGGTGATGGACAGACTGACAGAGGAGGTCAGCAGGAGTCTCCATGGACTAGGATGTTGGTGGAGGACATTGTGATCTGTAGTGAGAGCGGGTGGAGGAGAACCTGGAGAGGTTGAGGTATGCACTAGAGAGAAGAGGAATGTAGACAGAATACATGTGGGTGGATGAAAGGGAGGCAGGAGGAGGGGAGAAGGGGAGGATGGAGGAGTAGAGGCGGAGAAGGGAGTTTGGGTCAGCTGCTCAGAGCAACGGGGATTTTTAAAAAGAGGTGAAGAAGCGAGTGAAGGCAGGGTGGAGTGGGTGGAGAAGAGTGTGAGGAGTTATCTGTGACAGAAGAGGAGCAGCAGGAGTGAAGGGAAAGGTTTCCAAGATGGAGGTGAGAGCAGTTCTGCTGGATGGTTTAGAGACGGTGGTTCTGACCAGAAGACAGGAGGCAGAGATGAAGATGTTCAGATGTTCTCTGGGAGTGAGGAAGAGGAGGAAGGAC
>VRLP01006869.1:0-25318 GCA_009660295.1 Lophius piscatorius | reverse complement strand
AAGTTACCTTGTATAAACCGCACCTGTAGCCTTTCTAATAATTTCCTTTCTGTAATTCACCTGCCACTATTGTTCTTATATTTTATTAAAATCAAATTTATTTCACCACCACCATCTGGTTTTATGTTACTTCCCTTTTCCCCAACGAGCTGGGTCGTAACAAAAAACCCAAAGCTATCGAAACGTTTAACCTATGTTCACAATTGAAAGGCTTTTCATATAGATCATCCTGGCATATTTTTATGTTCCTGATAATTCAAAAAATGCAATAAAATAAACATTAACAAACATTTTTTGTCCCTCTTTCTATACCCCTAATTTTTTTTTGGATTCCCTCTCTTTCAATATTTAGGTTTGTTCCATTAAATTGTAATTGAAAATAAAGATTTAAAAAAAAAAGCGCGACATGATCGTTTCCATGAAATCCATGAATGAGTCAGACCTATCGGGCTAATTTTGAAAAACAGGGCAGACACATTTTTGTGTGGGGTAACTGCAATACGCTTCCGTAGAAAGTGGAGGTAAGAAATAAAACACAAAAAATAATCAGGGAATGAAATAAACAGATAAAAAAGAAAAAGAAAAAAAGAAACAACACAGGAAGTGTAAAGCTAACAGAAACATATGGGACAAAACTTTCAAAATAAAATGAATGAACAGGAAATGGATCTTAAGTAGTGCAATAACATTAAAAAATTAAAAGAAAACCAATAGAAAATAAACCAAAAACTAACTATAGGTAATTTTTCTTACATTAATGGAGAATTTGGCATAATCATTCCCAGCATCAAACAGCGAGGTTTCGCTGATGCACACCGTCCTGCTTGGGATGTGTCATAGCTGGAGGTAATTCCACAGAGTAAATGACACGCCACAATTAGCTGAAAAAAGTAGAGCTTGACCCGACTGCACTGTATGGAACAGTATTCCCCCGTGAAGAAAAACACAAGAATATCTTTAAAATCAGGTCACAAAGCCTCTTCGCAAATACTATTCCCTGGTTGCTCAGACACTGGTGAACAAAAGTTTCTGTAGATATTTCATCATTGATCTAAACGATCAACTTTCAGGTTCAGTGATAATTAGTGATTCTACACATCATTTAAGATGCTTCAGATTAACCCACAGGTAACCATTTAAACGCAATGGAAAGTTCCTCATACAGTCTTAGCCTTCATTTTAAACTCGTAAAAATACATATTTTTAGCATCCCTTTTTTCCCCTTTTTTTTTTTTTTACACTAAATGTAGCGTCCAGCCCGTTTAACAATTCCAATGCTTTTATAATATGCCATGAACTACATTAAACCAATTCCATTAACATATTTTGAAAAAATTCTTATTAAGGTTGATTTATTTATTTATTTATTTTTGTATTTTCATGGTGTAAAACTTATTTATTACGGTTACAACCTGCATATATGTCAGGGGAATTAGGAATGAAAAGAGAAAACTGTGATTCTGTTTATATGAAGAAAAAGACTGTCACGCTGATTTCAAAAAACAAAAAAACAACTTAGTTTATCATAAAAGATGTAGGATTACACATCTATTATCTATTATCTGTAAAATGAGTTCCATTTGGTCCCTTTTACATCCCTCATGTTCTATTGGGTTCCTCGCCACATTGATCTGTTTACGTTTGGCTGTTTTGTCGTCAGGGTGAACCAGTTCCCATCCCATCCCAGTTCCCTCCAAACCCAGCGACACCCTCCGACAAAAAACTGGTTCACCCTGACGACAAAACACCCAAACATAAACGGATCAATGTGGCGAGGAGTCTCACAGATCTGTGAACAAACACCCCACCCAGAACAGGAGAGCCAGCTCATCGGGACAAGACTCAGCAATCCACCTGCATCTCAAGGGACAGGACGAAGAACACTCATTTGAAGATAACCCCCACCACACCCCAACCTGCCTCCCTCTTCCTGCATGGGCGGAGCCACAGAACCTCTTCCTTCTGAGAGCATATAGGATGGCCGGCCTCACCATGAACTCCTCATCGCCTTAAATGTTTTCACTGTGTTTTCTCCTCTCTCTCCTTCTCCAGCATGCACAACAGGAGTGTTGTCCCAGAAGAATTTGCGACACCACCTGCAAATAAACCGGTCCCAAATCAAAGCGGGCTGAACAGTTTGGACCCTTAGGTCGGTCCCCCCTGCGTTCAACTATGCTCGGTAAGTATGGACTGAGTTTCCTTGTGGCTCTGGCGCTTTAAAAGACTGAGAGATCATTGACACCCCTACCCCGAAAAGGGGTATCAGACTGTTTCCTGAAAATCTGCTACACATCTTCATGATACCTTCCAGTCTGTTCTTATTCTTCAAGGCTTGTGACCCAACCGGCAGATAAAAGAGATGTTTAAAACAGACTCCATAAAACAGGGTCAAAAAATGTCAAAAAACGTTGCACATGCAGCATCAGCGTTGGCGTGAAATGGGTCTTTGCTTTCCATTATTGTTCCCAGATATTTGTTGTGTTGGACGAGGTCGACAGTCTGGTCATGAGTATAAACAGAAAGAAGATTCGGTGGAGGCTTCTTCCCGAAGTGGACTATCATTTCTTTGGTTTTGAACACAAAAAACAAAAAACAATGGAAATATTATTTCTTTGCATATTTTATTTCTTTGGGGCCCCTAACTTAATATATTAAACACTCTAAACTGACCATAAAATGACAAATTGTTTGGTCAGGCGTGTTCTTAAACTGTAAAAAAAAAAAATCATTCATTCATTCATCTATTATTCACAAACGTTAATCTGGTTGAGGGTCGTTGGGGCTGGAACCTAACCCAGCTGACTTTGAGCGAGAGATCATCACAGGGCTCACATCTCTCTCAGAGAGAGAGGGACAACCATTCAGACTCACATTCACTGGCAATTTTCAGTCGCCTTGATAAAATGTTGTATTTCATCAGATTTTTATTAGATTAGCCCAAACGCTTTTGGCGAAGCATGTTTTAGGAAACTATTTGACACCATTGGACTTTTTTTGGTTGTTTCAAGTTCCATAATTCTGTTTGCTAAGTCCTCACATGCTTTAATCCTAAAAAAAAAAGGACTTTCTCAATAAATGTAGTTAATGCCTCGCCCTCAGTGCTCCCTTTGACCGGTGGAGTCCCCCAGGGCTCTATTCATGGTCCCTTAATCTGTAGCATATCCTTTTTTTCCACTGGGTCAAACTATAAACGGGTTCAGTCAAAGGCACACATCTCTCAAGAAGTAATAGGGACTCAAAGATGTGCTCAACCAAACAGTTGAGCAGGACATAAAAGGGAGTTTAGTATTCATGAAAGAACGTTGACTCCAGTCCTTAAAATCATGACCAGTGTTATTGTCACTAAGTAGGTGGTCCACCAACTTAATGACATGTTTGCCTTCATGCTGACTGTGATATTCGTTAGTTTGTAAAAAAGAAAAAAGACGATGAGAAGACACAACCCTGAGGGGAGCCGGTTAAAGATAAAATACCTTAAATAAATGACAACCCATCAGTTAGCCAGAACTGAGGAAGCCTCACGGGTGAGAGATGAAACGTCTTCAAGTCCTAACAGAAGTCCAGTGGCTTCAGATTCAACTTGAAGAATGATGGAAGGGTAATGTTATGATTGCACTCGAGAATAGAAAGGAACACAGGAGACAGGAAGTATGAAGAAATAAAACACCAAAACTGAACAGAGGGAATTAAAGGGCAAAATATATGAAATATGAACAAATGCAAAAATATTTTCTTTTAGAGGACGGCACTAGAGAACGTATTTAAGGTCTGTGATCTTTGATCTTCCCACTGTGAGACGACCGCTCTGACCTCCTGAGCTACAGCTCAGCAAACAGTGACAAAATATCATCATCATATATTATATATTATATATTATATTATATATTTCTGTATCATACAAAGATGGCTAGTTTCAAATTAAAAGCATTCAACATGCAGGAGATAAAATCCCTTTAAAATTAAAATCAATCCGCCCGTAGTAAAAACAATACAAAGACAGTTTCAGTTCAAATTTCAAGTTCACAAAACAATGAAAATACAGTTCCTTTCAAAGTAAAAGATCTGTACCTGTAGGAAATACATTACAAATACAGTTCTTTCCAAATGAAAATCACATTACCTGTAGGAAAAATACAATGCAACAACAGTTCCTTTCAAATTAAAATCTCCCTTCCAGTATAGGAATTACAATAGAAATGCCCTTCTTTTCCAGTCATCGGCATTCTTCTAAATATTCAGTTGAATACTGACACTGCTTGTTAATGGTGAAGTGAAAACCTTTTGTTGTTGATTTTTCTGTTTCTAAGTCAGTAACTCTGATTCAAACAGTTTCACACATTACCAAACATTTGTGCAGGACCCCTTAAAGCCATTGGAGATTCAGGTCGGCCTGTTAGGGAACATTTTACATCCAGTGCAAAGCCAGGATGATTCTAACTGTGGTATTAATCCGATGGGCAGGAATTTGAGGCGTAAATAGGGCACTGTGCTTGTTTTAACACCAGGAGGCGTCATTGTGAGGCTGTGATTGGATTATAAGACAGACACTCTGTGGTTTTCTGTTGTTGTTGATTTATTTTTCCTCATTCCAGTCCAAAACACTGACGAGGAAGTCAGCTTTGGTTTGTGTTTCAACTTGAAGTCAGAGAAACTGTATATGATCGTGCTTCACATGTTTCCCAAGGGAAATTGAAGTATCCAGTAGCATGGATACAGATTTAGACAGTATTTAGGGTATGCAGACAATATAATAGCAGTAATAGTGCAATCGCAGGTTCAACAATACATGAGTGAATGTGCAGAATGTGCTGTATGGTATGTTGATGTCCAAAGAGAACTGTCCAAAGAGTAGAGTGCATAGTAAGCGTAAACTCATACAGACCCTCTGCAGTTCTGTGAGGAGTTGAACAGTCCTATGGCCTCGGGGACGAAAAACATCCTCAAGTGTCTGTGGATCAGGACAGAGAGAGCAGTCCGTCGCTGAAGGGGCTCCTCTGCTCCATGAAAGTGCTAGGTGGGAGTTGATGATTATTGTCCATGATGGATAACAGTTTGTTGAGGGTCTTTCTCTCCGATACTCACATAAGTCCAGAGTCCAGCTCTGTTCCCATCAAAGAGCACAGCTCTCCTCACAAGACTGTCCGGCCGTCACTGGACAGTCTTGTGAGGAGAGCTGAGCTGAGGAGAGCTGAGCTTGATGCTGCCTCCCCAGCACACCACAGCATAGAAGAGAATGCTGACAAGTGGCAGTTTGCTGCCAGTGCTGAAGGACCTCAGTCTTCTCAGGAATTAGTGACGGCTCTTACCCTTCATGTAAATGGAACCTGTGTAGACAGACCAGTCCAGTTGATTGTCAAGATTAAGTCCCAGGTACTTATATGACGGGACTGTTTCCACATAAACGCCCTCTTTTGAGACCTGTAGCAGGCTGGACCTGGTTCTTCTGTAGTCCAAAGGATGAAGTGCGTGGTGGACCTCCGGTCTGAGGAGATGGAGTAAGAGCCTCTCGAGGGTTTTCATGATGTGGGAAGACAAAGCTGTTGGCTTGAAGTCGTTCACTTGGGCGGGGCTTCTTGGGGACTGGGATGTGGCATCTCTGCCACAGTGTTGGGACCCCCCCCCCCAATACAATATGATTTGCAAATAAAAAAACAGGATTCACATACAAATGCCTTGCGTTTCAGAAATACAAAACGTGTGTAACGTTTCTACATACTATCTTCAACCTTTACACCATCAATTTCTTTTTTATTGATGAGGCGTTCACTGACTGAGGGACCGTTCAAGCTGGAGCGAACCTGATGGCCTCACATGCTCATTGATTTAAGTGTAGAGTGTCGAAGGCCAGTGTACTAATAATTCCAGTCCAAAGCCCGGATAAAAGTGGAGGGTTGAGTCAGGAAGAGCGTGCCAAATTGGCCCGGGATAATAACGACCGCCACTGGCATTGTTAACCAGCAGAGTCCCGGTTGAAACTATGATACTGTTGGTCGAACAGAAAGAAGATTGAGAGAGGGGGGGGGGAACGTGCCAGGAGACAGAGAGAGAGATGATGAAAGCCGGGAATGTGGGGCTGAGCGTAGGATCTTTAAATGTTGGTACAATGACAGGAAAAGGTAGAGCACTAGCTGAAAGGTTGGAGAGAAGAAAGGTAGATATATCGTGTGTCCAAGAGACCAGGTCGAAAGGCAGCAAGCTATAAGCACCAGAGAAGGGTATAAACTATTCTATCCTGGTGTGGATGGAAGGTGAAATGGGGTAGGGTTGATCATGAGGAGTATGTGAAGAGCGTTCTGGGGGTGAAGAGAGTGTCGAACAGAGTGATGAGAATGAAAATAGAAATTGGAGGTGTGACGATGTTGTCAGCATTTTGGCCACGATAGTTGTTTTTTTTGAGTTAGAAGATTGTCTGGAGTGAGTTGGTTGACGTGATGGGGACTATTTCCAGGTATGAGAGAGTAGTCAATAGAGGGACTTCAATGTTCTTATTGGTGAAGGGAAGAAAGGAGATGAGGAGGTGATGGGCTGGTCTGATGTTAAGGACAGGAACATGAAAGAAAGATGGTGGTAGATTTATTCGAAAGGGTGGAAATGGCTGTGGTGAATACGTATTTCAAGAAGAGACAGGAGAACAGGGTGACGTATAAGAGTAGAGGTAGGAGCACATAGGTGGAGACGGCTTAAAACGCTAGGATGTAGTTTGACTCTGGTGGTGCAAAAGAGGAATAGGGTAAGGGCAAAGCCGAGGATCAAATGGTGGAAGCCGAGGAAAGAAGGCTGTGTGAATTTTAGGGAGCAGTTGAAACGGGCTCTGGGTGGTAATGAAGAACTCCCAGATGACTGAGAACTACAGCAATGGTGATAAGGGAACAGGTAGGAAGGGGCCTGGTGTGTCATCTGGACTGAGGAAGGAAGATAAAGAGACTTGTTGGTGGAGTGAAGAGATTCAGGAGAGAATAAGCTGGAAAAGGTTAGCGAAGAAGAAGTTGGATAGCCCGAGAAGTGAAGAAAGTGGGCAGGAGTACAAGGAGATGTGGGGAAAGGCAAATACTGAGCTAGCAAAGGCTAAAAAAGAACTCTAAGAAACACTAAGGGGAAAAACGGACCTGTACTGATTGGTGAGACAGAGGAATGAAGATATGTAGGATGTGCAGCAGGTAAGGGTGATTAAGGATAGAGATGGAAAATGTACTAACAAGTGAGGAGAGTGTGAAGGCAAGAGGGAAGGAGTTATTTGAAGAACTGATGAAGGAGAATGAGAGATGTGGGAATAACAAATCAGAAAGTTCAAAGGAGTAGCAATGATGAAGCAAGAGCAGCATTGAAGATGATGAAGATAGGACAATCAGTTGGTCCTGGAAGTATGGATTTGTCTAGGAGAGAAGGCAGTAGAGTGTTTAATTGTTCTATACTTTCTTGGAGAATGAGAAGATGCCTGAAGAATTTAGGAAAACTACACTGGTGCTGATTTTTAAAAACTATGGTGATGGACAGGTTGACAGATGAGGTCAGGCAGGAGTCTCCATAAAATATGATCGTAGCTAACGACATTGTGATTTGTAGTGAGAGCAGAGAACAGGTGGAGGAAAACCTGGAGAGGTGGAGGTATGCGTTGGAGGGAAGAGGAATGAAGGTCAGGTGCAGCAGCATGTGTGTGAATGAAAGGGAAGGCAGGAGGAACGGTGAGGATGAAGGAGTAAAGGTGGAGAAGGTGCAGTAGTTTAAGTACTTGGGGTCAACCCTTCAGAGCAACGGGGAGTCTGTAAAAGAGGTAAAGAAGTAAGTGGAGGCAGCAGCAGGATCGAACGGAAAGGTTTCCAAGATGGTGGTGAGAGCAGCTTTGCTGGATGGTTTAGAGACGAGGATGGACAGGATTAGAAAGGAGCACCTCAGATGACAGCCCAGGTTAGACGTCTTTGAGACACAGTAGGAGATGCCAGATTGAGACGGTTTGGACACGTGAAGTGGAGGGATAGTGGATATGCTGGTAGGAGGATGCTGGAGACGAAGCCGCTAGGCGACTAGAGGACATGCAGTTGGTTGGTGTGACGCAGAAGACAGGGCAATATGGAGGCAGATGATCAGCTGTGGCGACCCCTAAACGGAACAGCCGAAAGAAGAAGAAGAAGAAGACGACGAAGATCATTTCTGCATTTGCATGTCCACTTAATATCAGGCACTTAAACAAAACACTAAAAAAAAACTATGTGATTAAATTACATTAGACTGGGCTGGCTAGAAACGGAAAGAATAGCCTATCTTACACAGTACCTGTTCCAAAACATCACGCGGAAAGATTGTGCCAAAAGTCACAGATTCCTATGTACTTGTAAGAAATGCTGTAGTTGTCTCGGAAGCATGATGTCTTACAAATATGTAATTTATTTGTTTGATAGGCACATTTTGTGTTTGTAAAACACATCCTGTTGGTACTTGAATCGTGTCGACACCGCCCGACTCCATGATTGGCTATTACGTTTTTCAGCCGTGCAACAACAAAGACTGTTGGAATATTTTGTTTAGTTTGTGCTGCCATATGAAACCATTTCTGAGTCTGTCACTTCATCCAGGTTTCAAGCTAACACTTAAAAGACTAAAAAGAAATGTATTATTGTGAAATTATTCAATGTTCTCAACCCTTGTTGTGTTCCTTCCAAAATTTAAATGTTGACACAGTTAAGTACTAAGGAAATTATGCTGACGTAATTCTGTTTGCCTAATAAAAATTGTGTGCCAAAACTGCACAAGTTTGTTTTGGCACACCTTGTAAACAAAGAAAAACTCTTAACATCATCTTGCAAACACAAAGGGACAATCTGTTTGTCTTTGTATTGCTCGATGCTGTTTAGCTCCCAAAATCATCATTTTCTACTTAAAGGTGAAGCTCACACTATCAACACTACCCTAGTTTCACAAAGAAAAGTAGAATAAGATGCCTGCAAAATAAAAACTGGCTGTTGACTGTTTCTCTATGTCACCTAAAAATGGTAGGAACCATTTTACAAAAGGGGGGGGGGATGCTAAATACAATGGAGCCATACTAAACTCAAAGAGTTTCCTTTGGCCTGGTAAGATAGCAATAAACAAAAAAAAAGTCCTCTGTCAGCAACTCTCAATTATAAATCAGCAATCTGTCTTTGATAACAGGCTTGTACCACAATCCTTTAAAGTAGCTACAATTAAACAGCTTCTTGAAAAACCCACTTTTGAGTTGTTTTCTTAAGCAAACTACAGGCCTATTTTTAACCTCCCAATTAAATCCATCCATCCATCCATCCATCCATCCATCCATCCATCCATCTCAGTTAGTAATGGTTGATATTGAAACCTCCATGCACCATTCTATTATTCAATCTTATTCACACTATGCTTGCTCCCTTTAAGTAACATTATAAGGAAATACTCCATAAACTTTGGTTCCTCAGATGTTACAGATTTATACTAGTCAATTAAGACAGGTAGAACCAGTCATTGAACTTTAGTTCATCAAAACCTATGATGACCTGGTATTACCTTGACCTCCAGCCTCACTGTGAGGAACCTGGAAGTTATATTCTTTTTTTTTTTTAATCTGTCTTTTCCAGCAAGCATACCATGCAGTATGAAATTCTGAATTTCCTACAGTGCCACACAAGTTTGCTGTCCGGTCTGGAAGTAATCTTCAATCAGGACATGTCCTTTAACTCAACATAAACATATTTCCAGGACTGCCTTCTTTCATCTGTAAAATATTTCATAGATTAGGCACATTCTATATCAAAAAGATGCAGAAAAGGATCCTTGCCTTAGGATGCTGCTGCAAGTGTGCTGACCAGAGCATGTATGAGAGAACATGTAAAGTGCATTATAAATTAAATGTATTATTATTATTATTATTATATCTCTCCCATATTAGCTTCCCCGCATCGGCTCCTGGGAAAATCTAGAAATTCAAATTCCTTCTGATTCTGAATTTGAACTTTATGGTTTCTAGACATTACTGTTCCTACCGGTTCAACAATCCTTGGTTCTCTGTGTGCAACAGAGCCTTGGATCCAATGCTAATGCTCCTGGATTGCCAGTTGTCCTTTCTTAGACTAAGCAATGCACTCAGAATCTTACATTTGTCTATCTTCCTACTTCTAACACATCAATTTCAGCAGAAAAAATTCAATTGCTGCCAAATATAACCCGCACGGCACCCACTGACAGTTGCCACGGTAATGAGATAATCTGACTGAATCTGAGTTCATCTGCCAGTGTTCATCATTTTATGGCTGTTAGTGTATACATTATGTATAGCGCCATTTTGCCACATAAGGCAAGCTAGATTGTAAATTTATTTTACACTAATGCAGCAATTACCTCATGAGTAAGTACTTGGTGTCGTCCCCGACAGCAAAGGTATATTCCCAAAAAGTCCCCCAATCCCCTGGGTTATACAAGCAATACCCCTGATAGAACTCCTCCAATAAAATGTTAAGTTATGTCTGTAACACAGTTGTGTTAAAACTCCCCCTGTGGGTAAAATATGATGTACAAGATAGATCTCCTTGAGTTGATTCATATGCACCAAAGTTGGACAGAAACACAACATCATTTTAACAAGGATCAGGGGCGGTGGCCATGACGATTCCACAAATTTGCTACTTTTGGGGCATATAACAGCCCACAAATGTGTGACTCATATTTTATCTGCAAAACTTCATCTGCAAACATTGAAAAAGATTTATATAAAACAAGAAAGAAACACCGAAATTCTGTTGGTTACACAAATTAGTTGAAACCACAATGCTCTTTAAATCTTGTTGCATGATGACGATAAGACTGTTAATCGTGAATTTAGTGATAGACTGTAACGTTGTTCTTCAATGTTTGTCAGTAACATGTTTGTTGTTCAATACATGTATATTAAATTTGATGTGTTTATCGGGCATTTTTCCTACCAGGAATCAGAGGCTATTTGGTTGAAAAGATCAACCGAAAATGTTAGATTACGTAAAACGTTCAGAATCGATCATTGTATACGGTACCGGGACTACAAATCCCAGGAGTCAATACTGTAAAACTCGCTGTACGCCATTTTTGTCTCGCTACGAATTACAAATTGGTGCGCGTCACCATAGCGGAACGTAACGTAAAACAATTTAAACGTTTCGTAACGTTTTGCTTTTCATGAACGAAATCTAGTCATTGCCCGTCTCGCGAGATTGGGTAACGCGTAAGCGCGCGTCTGCATGGTTAGTGGTGTCTCCAGTTGTGTTGTGGTTTAGTGGTAACCTGTCTGGTGTGTGGATAGTTTCTGTTCCTGAGGAGTAAGTTTGACTTCTACTTTGACTACGGTCACTGATTACAGAGTATGTGACTCGCGGGAGCAACCGCCTACAACTCGTGAGTAAATTGCTAGCTAGCTTCGTATAGCTTCTAAAGACCAACTCTAAGTAGATTAAAATCTTCAACGAAGAGTTGCAAAGCAACTGATAATTAAACGGCGACTTGACGTGTTGTTGTTGTTGATGTTTTATTAATTTCCTGGCTTGTGAAGTAACGCCACCGAGTTATAACCGTGTCACGGATAGCAAAGACTTTGGTGGATCTGGTGACCTTCTTTGACAACTGTTTGTGTGTGTTCCTATTTCTGTGACTACATTTGTCTATAAAGACTGACACGTGTGTCACTATGGCAGCTTATAGCAGCAGCACACCCATTCAGCACGTCTAACTGGGCACGTACGAGAGTTTGTGGTCCCTCATGAGAATGACTCGCCGAACGGTGGTTAACTTGTTGTGTTATGGGACACAATCAGTCAACCTGCTGTATGGAAACTCTCCGAGGGCGTTACACACTTCGCACTTATCTCAAGCCAAGGTTGGTTTCAAACCAGAGAAAGTAGCAGTGGTCACAAAGACGACACGGTATGAGTTTGAGCAGCAGCGGTACCGATACGCTGGACTCTCCGAGGACGACTTCAAACAGTTGGTAAGGACTGCATTTTCCTCTTTGACATCACAACCTCTTATCCAGGACCAACAGGTAACTGCTTCTGCGTTTCACAGCTTGCTTTGAAGGGTTCAAGCTACAGCGGCCTGCTGGAAAGACACAGCATCCACACCAACAATGTGGAACATGTAGTGAGTAACCTGAGGTAAGATAATAATAATTATAACTTGGATGTATATAGAGCCTTTCAAGATGTGGAGCCAACACAGGCAACAACACAACCAAATGGGTGGGTTTGTGTTTTTTCAGCTCCGACACTAAGATTGTTTTATTATACTTTTTTTGCAGGAGAGAAGGCATTGACGTGCGAGTTGTGAAGAGGGGGGAATATGATGAAGAAGTAGTGCGATGGGCAGACACCATTATTTCTGCTGGAGGTAGGAGTTGTTGGGCTCTTTTAAACTAACTCCATTTTTTTGGTTTGATCCTGATCCTACGCCGATCAGCCATGACAATTAAACTAACTGTCTCATATTATGTAGATCCCCTTTTCTCCATAAAAAAACCCCTCTGTGGTACACAGTGTGTTCTGACACTTTTCTATCAGAACCGACATTAACAGTTTGCGCAGCAGATCCTCCGTTGGATCAGCCAATGTGGGCAAGCCGAAACTCTCCACATGCATCAATGAGTCTTGGGCATCCATCACCCTGTCGCCAATTCACCAGTTGTCCTACTTAGATCGCTGCAATAGCTACTGACCATTGCAGATTGGGAACACCCAACATGTCGTGCATTTCTGGAGATGCTCTGATCCAGTTGTCTAGCCGTCACGCTTTGACCCTTGTCAAGGTTTCTCGAATCCTTACTCTTGTGCTTTTTTCTTCTTCTTCAAACACATAATTTTCCGGCCAAAATGTTTATATACTGCCTAACCCCCCCCAAACCCCCCCACCAAAAAAAAAAAAGAACAGGTGCCATTTTAACAGATAATCCATGTTATTGACTAAAATTGTCAGTAGTAATAATGTTATGGCTGATCAGTGTGATTACAGGTCTGATTTTTCTCCCTGACCAAGTTCCACATCAAACCGATCCTTGGTTCATTTTGTTGATCGTGTGAAAGACCTTTTTTTTGGATGGTTCAGCCTTTCACCTGTTGAATAAAAAAAGTGACTGATGGAGCGTAACAAGCGTCACCAGCCACATCTCAGGGTGCCAATCCAGACATTTGAGATAAACGTTTGCTATCAATGCAGGAAACTTCCTTGACCAATGACTCTTGTGTTTACGCCTGATGTACAGAATGGGAGGACTTTTAACATATTCAGCTCAGCGGACAAAGAGTCACATGGACAAAAGCTTCAAATATACAATACAAGTTCTCTAACTGCATTTTTTTTGTTAGGTGACGGGACAATGCTACTTGTTGCCAGTAAGGTTTTAAGCAAGGACAAACCAGTTGTTGGAGTCAACACAGACCCTGAGAGGTAAACACTGAACAGCTGTTTTTGAGACTGGCTATGCATATATCTGTGCAAAGATTATTTAGAGCTGGAAAAGGTGTAGTTGTCTGTAAAGACAATTTAACGCTTAAAAGTAAGGCTAATGTAGACTGTGTCTTTTGAACAGCCGAGTTGATTATATTTGTCTATTTCAAATAAAGGTCAGAAGGTCATCTATGCCTGCCTGTGCGGTACACTCGTGACTTCCCAGAGGCGTTGGAGAAACTCTGTCGCGGTGAGTTCAGGTGCGTACATGCTCCCAAAGCACTTTTCTGTGACTAATAAACATGCTGGTATCCATTTAAATCAATTGTTAATCAACTGGCAACAGATCTTTTTACCTGAGAGTGCATCGTGATGAGACCGTAACTTGATGAAGAGAATGTCTGTTAATGTCCCTTAATGGGACCAATTTAATCCCAGTTACATGCGCCGCTTGATGGTTCACGTCGAGCGCACAACGTGTCCCAAGCACACGCAACAAGCAAAATGAGCTGCAATGGCAACAAACGTATCATAACCAGCTTAAAATGTTTTCCACTGTGACTGAAGAAACGAAACCAGCTTCCCGTCTGTAATGCCTGAAAGGCCAAAATAACCTGCGCAGGAACAACATTGAACAGTGGTGTTAGCATAGCAGTTAGCATAGCAGCTAAAGCTAGTGAGAGCCCAGAGCCAGCCAGCAAGATTGCTGTTATCTTTCATGAGCAGGAGACATACCGAAAGCAAGAAATTCATGGACTCACGGCAAATTGTGGCCTTTGATGACAGTTTTTCGGTAGTGGAGGATAGACAAACTGATTGACTACCAGGCAGGCAATTTTTAGAAGATTTCGTATCACCAGAACTATTTAATCTTACGTCAAGTAATCAGACTGATGCCCAACGACAACAACCTAAAGGTGTTCATTATTCTGTTCCTGTCACTTTTTAGTCCTGGAATCTTCGGAAAATTACAATTACTGCACTTTATTTTTAGTTGGAACGTTACAGAAATAGATAGTCTGCCCTTTTAACCTGTTGCATTATATCTGAGATGTGTTTGAATAAAAAAGCTTAATGGTTACGGCCTGTAATCTACTGCATTTTTGTTCTCAATCAGTCAGGTGTGTATTACACAAAAGTATCATTTATATATTATTTTCGCATTCAAATCTATCCAGTAACCGAATCAGCCAAAATTGGTATCGGAAGGTCAAACGTTGCAAAAGTCAGTATCTACAGTCCTTGTACCTCTACTTTTAATTTTATGCAGATAACGCTAACCTTATGTTTGGAAAATGTTTGTCCAACACCTAGTTGGTCACCCAGACAAACAATAACTTTATCTGAGAGCTGAAGATTGGGCCGGGCCTGAGAGCCAAATCCTGACGCAGATGCAGCTAACGCTAGCAGGACTGCAGCCAGGACTCGTTCATGAGTGGAACCCTACATGAATGCAAAACTTTTAAGTGAGACATCAATGACCTCATCTTGTAATTCTTTGATTGGTTGGATAATGTTGCCGTTGGAAATAACTTGGGTTTTCCTTACGGTCTCAGATAACCTTAGCATGGCATATTCACTCACCAACTATACGCCTCAAGACACGGCCAGCCAACGGCTCCGTCCAAACCGTCTCACCAATCGCAAAAGAATATTTATAGAATTTTAGTGTGTCTGAAATTGGAGGAGGAAACTGATCGTAGATGGAAATATTAGGGTATTAATAACTGCCGCAGTGATTTATAACATCACAGACAGACATCTTTGGATGAGGCCTCGGTTGGTACTGTTCTGATATTCCATCACTTTCTTTGTTTTACTCATGTTATGTAAGTAAAACCCCTTTCTACAGCTGCCACCAGCTATTAGAGCTGCTTTTCGTATTCAAAGCTGTGTCGTTAAATATCTGCGGTTTGGGTCATATTTTTCACAATTTTTAAAATTGCGTTTTTTATAACTACTGAGTACCAAAATAAAAGCACAGATGCACGGGTACCATGCATGTGTTGAAAAATCCTTAAAATTGTTCTCAAATCCCATCAGGGGAAAAAAAATAAGACATGCTGAAAAGTTACAATGAAATCCTTAAAGTCACAAAAACTCATTCATTTGAAAAAATAAATCCCTAGCGGAGGGGTCTTTAACTCCCCGGTCCAGCGGAAGCCTTCATCTGCTTCTGCTGCACTGTTATGTATGAGGCAGAAGTAATTCTAGAATAATGCTTATATATGCTTATATTTTGGTTTCATGGTTTGAGTTTGCACAGATAGAAATTATGAAAAGAGTCACGGCCATAATGTAAGATACTGGTGTGCGTTCATCGGAGTACAACACCAGCCCGAGAAGCGACATCCTACAATGAAGTTTCTTTGTTTGATACGATAAGCAGCACACAAGAACGGTAATTACACATTGGTCAACACCTGAAACCTGAAATTTAAGTAAAGAAAGAAAACCAGTAGCATAAAAAAATAAGATGGCATGTAAAATTGAAAACATTTACAGGAGATTCACCAGAATGTGTTTGTTTATATAAGCTTTAATGTCTGTGTTGTACTGTTTATACTGGTGATATAAGATAGGGAGCTGCGTTGGGCAGGAGAGCATGACCATACAGGATGATGAGTGATGAGTGATGATGAATAGTGCGGGTGGAGATGGATCACAGTCCGGAGTTGTACGATTTGTTGGCTGAGACGAGAAACAACCTTTGGAAGCCTTCCTTCCTGCAGTGGGAACGGCAGGAGCAGCCTGCTGCCCATTCTCCTCTCCTCTCTCTGTGTGACGGCTGATAGAGGAGAGGAGGGAGTTTACATTGTTTTTGCTGTTGTCTAGCGATACTTAAGAGCTCAGCACAAGTTTAATCCTGTGTTGCCAGAAGGGTAAAAGTCACATGGTGTATAAAACCCACTGCTGTGTCCTCCATCTACCTTGAGTAGCTTCAATCCAATTAGTCTGCCTTGTAGGAAATCGCTGCTGCACCTTCGTCTGAGTGTTCTCTGAATCTGCCGCTCAGGCTGCTGTAATTTAGATTGATATTGCCACCACTGTGCAAACAAGGGTGGTCCATATCTTGTAATAATATCCCTAAAACATCAGGGATATTATCGTTATCTAACTGCATCCGCCACCGCAGATCCTCCATGTTAACGCGATAAGTCAACAATCCTTTCATGGATCATTTTCGTCTTTTATACCTTCGTAGACCTCGGTGTGAGGAAGAACTGGATTGGTTTTTGGATAGGTTGGTTTGATATTTGTAACGCAAGGCAGAGTTTTATCTCCAAAAGTTTTTGGGACATAGTTTGTCAACCGTTGGTACAACTTAGTCCAAAGTTGTTGACTGTAGACCAACTTGTGGAGATCTATGTTGTGCATATCATGATTGACTACATAGGTCATGTTTTGCTCTTTGGGGCGGAGCTTTTTCGTGTTTTTCAGAAATAACTTCACATTTAATTTAAGGAGTTCAATCAGGGGAGCTGCTTGTACAAGCTGACAGAACAGACGTAGTTCAGTCTACCATGTGTTTGATGATTGGTGATGACGGTGGCGTCTTTGTTGTGTTTCCTGATGATGTTTTTCCCTTTTTTAGTCAGGTAAGTCAGTCAATCCTACAAGGCAACACAGAGCAATGCATTTTTTTAATTGCTTTTTTCTTTGCAGGGTTTTTAACGGCTCACGCTTTCAAACAGCTTAAACAAGCCAAACGCATAGATGATTCATGTAACGCACCCCTAACCCTAACCCTAGGGCCCCCTAGTTAATATCACAGATACATTACCTGACTAATGCTTCAGGCACCAATGACCACCTGACATCTCACCTATTCTCCTTTCCTTCTTAAAATTCTATTGCATCCAAACAAGTGATCTATGAATAGCTTCAAATGAAAAGAATGTTGGACCAGAAAAAAAACATATAATTAAGTCATTATCTGTTACCGCTCATCCTGTTCAGGAAATTTCTGAGCACATTTTGATTGGATGAATGAGGTGATAGATCTTTCCCTGTAAGTGCTTGTAACAATCAGGGAGTTGTCAGATCCTGTTCTAACATAACCTAAGGCTTGGCCTCAAATAATGCTGACTGGCAAGTTTGAGCGCCTGCAGTTTGATATTGACTTTTAGTCTCAGACCCAATTTTACGTTTTTAAGGAAGGAATTTAGTGGAAAGGTGCTTTTCCTTCAAACACTGACTGGGTCTGACTGAGGCTTAAAGGTCCAATGAAAATATATGGTGAGGGTGGGTTGGGGGATCCAGCTTTACCGAAACCAGGCCCATCCTGCTGACGAGACCAGAAACGTAGCTGTTGGTGTTAGCAGCTCTGATTTAGACTATTCTTGTTTTAATTTGTCTCTAGTGAGTCCTCTTTCTCTGGGACCTCCCCTGTTTGTTTTACACACTGAGGGGATATAAAAGTGCTTCCAGGTAAAGCACTGAAACATTTTACATATAATATATCATCCAAAACTCACTGATGTTCTGAACAACATATTATGTCCCCTCACCACTCCTGTGCTGTGTCCAGATGGCTGTGGCGCCAGAGGATCCGTCTGCACTTAGAAGGCAGAGGAATCAATCCCACCCCTGTAGACCTTCATGAGCAGCAGCTGAGCCTGGAGCAGCATAACCAGGCTCACCGCACCACCATGGACATCCAGCAGAGTATGTCTCCACCGGCTCTCATGTCTACCTGTCTCTGTCCGCGTCCTTCTTGTCTGGAGTGTGTCGATTAGCTTCACATTGACGAAAATGAGCTGATGGTCACCTCTAATCCTGCATATTGATTATGTCGGATGACCTTGTTCTCCTGCTGTTCGTCCGATAATTTAGCACTATTCTTAATTCCTCAGGGACAGACACTCTGCATGAAAGCTTCTCCAAGCCAAGTCTCCTTCCTATAAGAAGCCTAAATGAAATCTTCATTGGAGAATCTCTGTCCTCCAGGTACCTCTGTCCAACTGATCCAATCTAAACATGTCGACTGTGTGAATGTTGTAACCCTCCCTTATCCCCAGACCCGTCAACATCATCGTGCTTGTCTCACTGACACTCATCAGGAGAATCTCTGTCCACCACAGGGTGAAGTTAAAATCCTCCCATGTTAACCTCTTGCTTCATAGGGCTTCCTACTATGAGATTTCTGTGGATGATGGCCCGTGGGAAAAGCAGAAAAGCTCAGGACTCAGTATTTGCACTGGAACGGGATCCAAAGCCTGGTAAATTTAACGCCACTCGACTTTCCTGTTAACATTGTAGGCTTCACTTCTGCACCCACTGTGTATTTAAGACATTAAAGGGGCTTCAAGTTCTCAGGCAGCATGTCTTATTTCAGACATAGAGCACTCTTAATCTTGTGTAGTGTGAGATTTATTGTATAAACTTCCTCTGGAAAAAATTAGTTTAGCTTTATTTTTATTTATTTTTTGTTAAAACAGTGTTTTGTACCAAATTTCAAAGTGCATATTCACCAAAAAACTTAAATGTATACATAACAATATAAGACCGATGGCTCTGAAAAATCTCCTTGATGTTACTTCCACCAAGTAGGTGATGTTTTTACCTCGGTTGGTGTGTTTGTTTGTCTGTTTTGGTAAGATTATGGAAAAACTGAAGGAAAAATTGGCACAAATTTTTACCCAGAGTTAGATTTAGGCATTTCCTTTTTAATCTTTGGGACATTATGTCATGATCTCACCACGTGACGTTATAATAACATCTTTCTTTACAGCCGTGAGATGGGGCACTTTTGGAGTAATTTTTTTTTTTTTTGCAATAGTAATAGGAATAAATTGAATTGATGGGGTGGGGGGTGGAACTGAGACCTCAGTGTGCTGAGCAGAGATGTGGAAGTGGAAGGTGCAAGAGAATGAGGAGACACAAACAGTTCCAGAGTATTCAAGAGATACAGAGAGTTCTTTGTATATTTTGACGATAACTCATCAATTAATGGAGAAATCTGGATGGAATGTTGCTACATTAAATGATCGAATTGATTCTGATCACAATAATGTCTTCCTTGATTACTGTTGTGCCTTAACAGAGGTTTACTCTCTCTGAGGGCTTTCTAGTTTGTTTATTCCAAGTCAGGACATGCCTTACATTCCGATATCTGTTGATTAATTATTTGTTTACGTCAAAGAGTCTTGGTCTTTTTGTACAACATTTACAATGATTATTTTGGTGTTTCTATCATCAAAAATTGTCGATGTTGCCAATTAAACAAATTTTCTTTCCTTCCATATTGAAGAACCTAGCACGCTAAACCCCTTAGAGTTCTATCACTGCAAGCCATTGATTAGTCAACTGGAGCAGCTCAAATGAAGATTGTTACCTCGCTTTTAAGAAACCACTCCAATAATGTGCACAAATAATTGAGGCAATGCGTCCGCAAAAATTTTTAAATCTAATAATACTAATCTTAAAATCTATGTGCTACTGCACAGGATGCCAGTGGAGAGAAGCCAACACTGGTGTTATGGGTTCGCGTTTTCTTTCTTCCGGACAACACTACTACTGTACCCCCGTGTTTGCAGCATGAGCGGAGGGAGAATTCATCCGCTTTTTTTTTAACACTTTGTTTACTTGTGTAGAATGTGCTGTTGGATGCATTTGTAAAACTTGAGTCTAGTTCCACAACTGCTGTTTTATATTTCAAACCCTTTACTTCTGGTGTGTTGGCATGTTATCTGGAATTAAACACCGGGGCGGGGTTCTGCCACTTTTGGTTTGTTCTGTGTGTATAAACAAAGGCAGATCAGAGAAGGTCACAAACTCTGTGAAAGAGGCTAATTAGTTTTTTCTTTTGGTCCAGTGGTTTTTGAGTAATTAATGAAACAAAAGAAAAAAAAATCAACTGTTTATTCAGCTTTGATCTGTAATCTAATGTAATGGTTTTCTGGTTAGTGCCCCCCCCCCCCTTCTCTGAAGTGTGGTGGAAAACTGTCTTGTATTCTTCAAACGATCCTATTAGCAAACATTCCCTCTATGTGGAGGTAATATTACCCCCTCACTGGCAAACAGTAAGAATTAAATAAACATTCTCAAAACTCTGCTTCTAACTCTGAGGCGGTCATAAACAAAATGATTTACGCCCACTTAGAGCCAAGAGATTACACATAAAAGGATCTCAATGTGGATGCAGACACGGTATTTGCGACCTCATTTGTGATGTAAACAGATTCTGCAAAATTTTAAATGAATTACATAAGCTAATGCTAATCTTTTGTATCTCAGGTGCAGTTAATGTTACCTTAAGAGGTTGGCCCTGTGGGTGTTGTGTATCTGTGATGTACAGGATTATGGGAATTGTTGTTTAATGTTAAGTGCTCAGCCATTTTTGTTTACACTTAGAGCCACTG
The DNA here is from genome assembly GCA_009660295.1 of Lophius piscatorius. Taxonomy (NCBI): domain Eukaryota; kingdom Metazoa; phylum Chordata; class Actinopteri; order Lophiiformes; family Lophiidae; genus Lophius; species Lophius piscatorius. The sequence goes on along the minus strand of VRLP01006869.1, from coordinate 4,544 downwards.
AGGAACGCTGCCAGAAGCTTTTTTTTTCTTTCTGGCTATGTATGTTGTTTGCGGCAGGTCATATCAACCGAGTTTGTGGGGTATTTTTTGTTTATTTTTATTTTGGAAAAAAGCACTTACCTTGATTTATTTGATGATCCCCCGAGCTGAAAGAAAGTAAACCAATAAACCTAATGTAAAAATGGGGGTTTATGTAATTCTGCTTTCAACTGAATGTGATGTTACTTTGTTGAATGTATTCCAATATTTGATGATTTATTCCTCTGTTTTAATCTACCTGCCTGCTCTCTAATCTCTGTCCCGCTACCTTCAGGTCGTATAACATCAACAAACTTGCGACTCAAGCTGTGGGGGAAGTTCTAAAAATCGGTATGTGAGGCTAAAACCTCTTTGGAAAGTCTTGGTTGAACCGGGTTTGTCAACCGACATCACTGATAAACTTCTGTTTCTGCAGGGAAATCCCAAACCGGTCTGGATATCCCCCTCAATCCTGACTTTATTGAAAAAGGTGAGCTGATCGTCCTCGCGTGATTACCGCCGTAGATGTTCAGGCCCTTTCGTTTGACGAAGCTTTCCCCCTGCTTGTAGTTACTGATGAATACAACGAGTCGCTGGTGTTCAGTCCGGACGACAGACGCTTGTTCTACAGTATCAGGGAGCCCATCGTCAACAGAGTCTTCTCCAACAGTCGGCAAAGAGGCTTCGCCAGCAAGTCAGTCATTGTCTCAAAAGCTAAATTGGAATACTTAGGAGCTGTAGAGATGTTCCTTTTTGAACGTTGTGATGCCTCTGCTACCTCAGGGTGTGCGTCCGCTCACGGTGTTGGGACGCCTGCATGGTGGTCGACGGCGGGACTTCGTTCGAGTTCAACGATGGTGCCATCGCCACAATCAGTATGAGTGAGGAGGATCAGCTGCGGACAGTCCTCCTTGACAACTGAGTCCAGAGTCCGTGAAAGTGAACCGGTCTTCCTCCAGTGCTCGAAGAGAAGAACCGCTTTTTTTTTATTCCGCCAACAAAGGGCACGCAAGATTACTGCCCTCCTTCTTCATCCAACCCCTCAACAACCGCTGGACAGAATTCGAAAAAACTAATTCTCCCAACTTTATTTAGCCCCTAAATGTGTTCATCCCATAATCGGTTTCCTCATATTTCTTGTTTTTACATTGTTAGGAACATTTGAACGTAGTAGATTTTCTCAAATTCACAGACGATGGTGGTCAGGGTAAATCCACAGGTTTCCCAGTAGCAGGAGCGTCTGTGTTCTTTTCTTAGCTTGTAGCTTCACATTTGAAATATGCACACTACTTTGTGCAGGTTGTAACTGATAAGAATAACCTGGGTTGAAATAATCCATTTTGTATATGGCAAACGGCACTCCAACTCTTTACTGTCGTTCCTGCCTTGAATCAGGATCAGGTTCAAGGGGGGCGGCTAGACTATGAATTGTTTGAATCTTTATCTCTCTCCGATCGGATGGGCATTAGTTTTGGTTTGTTCTTACTTTGCCATTTAAAACACATTTGTCGACCGGAGTCAAAATAGACAGAATATCATACTTCCACATGTTAAGCCAATGAAGTTGTGCTTTTTTGCGTCAGTTAACCTTTACTGGTTTCAATACATTTCACTTTCCTTCCATGTGTTGGGGCATTCGGCTCCACTTATTCCCACTGTAGATGTCGGGTGTTGAAAATGTTTGAAATGGATCAAACGTTCGTCTTTTGAAAGAGGCACGCTGATTTTCCTGACGGCTAGCAGCATTTAGTGTTGGGATCAGTATTTCTATCAACCCCTGTAATCCCAGTGGCCGTTTGAAACCACGTGTTTGATTCCTCGCAGGTATTTTTGGAACATAGCTTATATTTTTTTCTATTTGTATAAGAACTTTGGTTCTAAAGAACAGCCTGAAGCCCCCGCTGACAGAGGCATTGTGCTGCATACTTTAGGTCAGAATCTGTCTTGTTGCCTCTCCTGATGGGAGAAGTCGGCCTGAGGCAGACATACCGAACATCTCTGTACGGAGAACTACATCGTTTAAACTCTACCCAATCCAAAAGGATGCTACAAAGTTACCAGTGACGACTTGATGCCGTTTGTTGACCGTTATTATAAAAGGGAGACACTGGGATTTCATATATTGTATCAAATTGCAGTTCCGTCTGTTTGTACGTACGTAGTTGTTGCACCTTGAACAGGTCTGCCGCTCAGGACACTGAACCTTCTCCAGAAGCATGGAAAACGACGGTAGAATCCGTCACGCCAAAGGCAGAGCTACTCGTGGAAATACTTTCAATGTGATGTGTTGTTTTTGAATCAGATAAAGTATTATGAAAAAAAATACTTGTGTGTACTTGTACTTGCCTTTTTTTTTTTAAGAAAAAAGGTTTTTTTATCTGCAATCGACATCACTCATTTTGGGTTTAATCCTCAGAGGAAGACGTGAAGGATTGTTTCTTGCCTCCATCACTACATGAGGATCGAGGCACGAGGAAATAAAACAAACGCGTTACAAAGACTTAACTATAGTTGAGGAGATCCAGCGTCAACCGAGTTCTAAGGAACCATTGGTGTACGTCGACGATGACTTGGAGCTTCTGCAGAGTGTTTGGAGGAAGACTGCAGCCTTAGGGAGGGCTTCATCTGTGTGGCGATAATCTCACAGGTGCAGTCTCAAAAAAAAAGACTTGGAAGGAAACGAAGATCTCAATTTATTGAACAATTTTCCAACTAAAATAAAACTGCCACTAAACGTCAGTAAGACGATATAAATGTAAATGTGTGTGATAAATATACCAGAATCCGAAAACTACAGTATATATTTAGGTCTATTTCAGCAGTTGTCCCTGCATAGACCACCTTAGTAGGTTCTAACCACTGCAGACCAGGAACACCCAACAAGACCTGCAGCACTGGATATGTTCTGACCCGGTCATCTAACCATCACTGCTTTCAACACATCAACTTCACCACGAAATGTCCACTTGCTGCCTGCCGCACCAACTGATTGACTGTTGCCATGGTAACCATATAATGCTATTCGCTACACCTGTTTGGTAGGTCGGTGTTTTTAATGCTATGACTAATAGCTGTGTGTGTTAATACATGTATTAATATAGACTGCTGACGTACCGATGATGATGCATTCAGTAGACCTACCTTTTCACGAGACCCTGGTCCAGGTTATTGAGACTATTACAGCCAGCTCTGCCTTAATTTAAATGAAGACATCCATCATTCACCCTCGCTGATATCTGACTGTGTATCTATGTATTTGGCACCGTTTCTGTAATGTATGAACATATTCTGGGGTTTTCACTGTCACACAGTCCGTCAGTATGAACTTGCATGAGAAAAAGTCTGAACTCTTATATGGTAGGCCTGTATTTGAAGGTCTTTTGGGGTTGCTGGAGCCCATCCCAGCTGAGACACCCGGGACTAGCTGGCACTTCATCTCAGGGCAACACATGGAGAAAGATAACTGTTCACACTCGCAAACAATTTAGAACCACTACTTCACCTTTTCCGCATGTTTTTGGTCTGTGGGAGGAAGACCATGAAAACACAGGGAGAACTCGCAACCTCCGCACAGAGAGACCCCAAAGTGGCACGGGTAGAAAACTCACAACCGGTTCGTATTCTAGATTTAAATAAAACTATTTGATTAAACTCCACTGCTGAGCTTTTTCAACGCCAACACCTGGTTCTCATCAGCTTGGATGTCGTCTTATGGCAGAATCTAAAATTCTTTGCTATATAATTGATGCACTATTACAGTGGAGGAGAGTGTAACAGTGGGATGTTGGATTGACTGAATGGTTCCAGGTGGAGGTGGGGATGCACCAAGGTTCTGCTTTGGGTACCTTCTTGTTTGCAGTGGAACGGTTGAAGGGGTTGAGAGAGGAGATGGAGGTTTGGTGAGGTGGCGAAAGTAGAGGGGCTCAAGTACCAGGGGTAAATTTGCTGCAAAGATGGACGATGATGGGAGGATGGTTGCTGATGTTGGAGCAGAGATCTTCCCTGTTGTAATACAACGCGTTTTACAAAACGGACATGTCGTCTTTAGAAAACCGTCCACATTGGTGACGACACCTATGGTTCTCTAGTCTACACCCAGAAACCCTAACCATGGGCTGCAGACTCACATCACAAAAACAGCATGCTGTGCTACTTCCTGTTTGTTGGTCGATCGATCTGTTACGTAATTAAATAAAAGTTATGGGGTGTGTTTTTGTCCAGACCACAACTCTATATTAAACTAACTTCACCAAATATTTAAATATATATATATATATATATATATATTTAAATATATATAAATATAAATATATATATATATATATATTTAAATATATATAAATATATAAATATTTAAATATATATATATATATTTATATATATATTTAAATATATATATATATATAAATATTTAAATATATATATATATATTTATATATATATTTAAATATATATATATATATATATAAATATATATTTAAATATATATATATAAATATATAAATATATATTTAAATATATATATA
>VRLP01006868.1:0-25349 GCA_009660295.1 Lophius piscatorius | reverse complement strand
GTCCACCTCCATGTTGGACCGTAGGTCTGATGTTCTTCTGGTGGAATGCTGTGTTTGGTTTCCACCAGATGGAACTGGACCCTCGTCTTCAAACAGAACAACTTTCCTCTCATCAGTCCAGAGAAGATTCTCCCAGAAGCTCTGAGGGTCATCCAGGTGTATTGTGGGTAAATTCAGAACAGCCTTCCTGTTCTTCTGGGTCAGCAGTGGTTCTCTTCACCAATCTCCCATGATGCCCTTTTAGCCCAGTGTCTGTGGAATAATGGAGGCGTGACCTCTGACCTTTACTTCCCTATGGTTCAAAGGTCTTCTCCATGTTTACATAATGTGGATCTGTGGAGTCTCAGAACCTTAGAACCAGCTTCAGAACCCATCCCAGACTGATGGACCTCAATCAACTTCTGGACTCTATTTTGATTTTGGGCATAGTGTTCTACTGGTGAGACCTACGTGACAACTTCCTGCTTCTGAAAATACAGTTTTGTAGTTTTTGGGCTCTAGTCCCTAAGGGGGCGGAGACTCTTTCACACGGACCCAGTTGGTGTTGGAGAAGGTTTTTGGTTCAATAATGAACAGCATCATTTAAAACTTGTATTTTGTGTTAATTCAGGTTGTTATATGTTCCTTTAATTGGACGACAGTTTGGATACAGATTGATGTTTAGATGTATAAAAAGAAGGCGGGGCATGTACATTACTTTATTGAAGGATGCTCCAGACGTTCTTCTAAAATTCTCCGGATCTTTCTCTTACCTGAACTTTCACTGCTTTTCATTCCCACCCTCGACCTTTAGGACGGCCCCGTTTCCACTAGACTCCTCCCCCTTACGTTGGACACGGTTGAATTTAAACGTTTGCACTGTCGGCGGATCTTTACATAAATACAGAATCATTCTGAGGAAAGAAGATCAGCAGCTTTTATTCCACTGGATTTATGTTTTATATTATTTATATTTTAGGTGTTTTGATTGTCCTTCATTATTTAGAAGCTGAATTCTGTGTAACCTTAGATTATGACGAATAAACACATGATTGTCGTTTTAAAGCGTCTCATAGATTAAAACTATAATCGCGTGATGAAGACACAAACAGGCGCTCCTACTGGTGCCAACAATAAAAGAACCATTGGCTAAGGGGGCGGAGCCAGAGCAGAGGCAGATTGGTGCTACCTGTCGGGTTCAGGGGAAGGGGAAGATTTCCTTTTATGCTTACATGACCGACACCTGACCACAGCGGAGTTTGAAATCAGTTTGCGTCTCTGATAAAGGACAAACAATCCGGCAGTAAAGGATGTCAGTGAGCAGGTCTTTCATAATCCAGTAAAACCCAGTTCCATGTTGAGTACCGGACCTCCTTGAGGCTTACGCTCTTTGGTGTCATAAAGTTTTTCTTATCTGTTACTCAATTCAGCGAAAGATTAAAGTAAACACCAACTTTTACTGCCTTTTACAGCCTGCTGATAAAACCTTTTCCGGAACCAACCGTCAGTCTGGACCTCCTGAGCGGTAAGACCAGGAAAGGCGGTCGGGACCTTTCACTTTGTACGACAGTAGGAAGTAGAGGTAGGAATGACGGAGAAGTCGGGAGGAGTTCCTGTAAATCTCCTTTAGACTCCATTTTGGTCCCACAGAGAGTTTTAACTTTGTCCAAAGTACCTCCACCTTATCACCTCCACCCATCCATGGAGGTCATTGGTGACCCATCACCGATGGTGTTTTGGTTGGTTGGATAGTCAGTTGGTCTGTCAAACACTTAGTTGGTTGTTTGTTTGTTCCTTGTTTGTTTGTTTGTTTGTGACCAAGACTTAGGAAAAACTGCTGGATTGATTTTCGGGCAGGTTTTGGCGTATCGTACAGATGCTGAGGTTTTGGTGACGTTACCTTTGTTGCAGCTCTTAGTTGCTCTCTTGAACCTCTGAGGAGAAACCGTGGTCCATGTCTTCATTTGGTCACTGACGGTAATTTGGGTCACATGGTGTTGGTAGTGGAAGCCGCTGAGCTAAAGATGCTAACAGCCCTGAGAGGAACGTTAACTGTCCCGCAGTTATGTAGGGTTTTGAAATGACCAATCTGACACTATCCCACTGGGTGGGGGGGGGCGGTGGGCTAAACAGAGACGCTGAAGTGAAATAGAGTTTGAGTTTGTTGGACTTGTCGATAGATGAGATACGTTAGATGGAGGATCTTGTCTACGTGGCGTTCTGGTCTGAGCGCTTTTTGTAGTTTATTTATTTATTTTTCAGTTTGGTTTGTTGAAAGAAACCATTAGATCCAGATCAAGTTTTGTTTTTCAGATTTTCTTTAAAGTATCTTAATTATCCTTTAATTACCCAAAAACCGATCACAAACGAACGAGTAACATTTGTAAGTTATCTCTCTTTAAATGTCACATTTAAGGACTTTTGTGGAATCTTATGATAAAGCCTGACAGAAGAATTGATATATAATCAAAATGAAAGTAAGGTGAGTCCAGGTCACACCTGAACGGTAAATGACACGCCGCCAATCATTTACAGCTTTATGACAGGAAACCTGACGTAGGTTAGGGGAGAAGAGTGGAGGAGGTGATGCCTCAGGGAATAAAAACTTTATTCCTGTTCCTGTCGGACACTTTGCTGTCTGGTTCCAGGTTCTGAAGGCGGCTCACAAGCATCAGAACTCAGGTAAGAGAGAAAACAAACTTACCTGAATACTTTGATACATTTAACGCTTCAGATGGAAAAAGGTTCATTTTCAGGTCTGTACAAAATAATTCACAGTTCCTCTACTTCTTTATTTTCTCATTATCTATATTATATATCTATATTATATATCTACTGCGTACTTTATCTAATGATCACTAGGACTTACTGCTCTTAATATTTGAACCCATTTTACCTTTGCCTTCTTCTCTTTATATACTTTAAGTCTTTATTTCTGTTGTTTAGTTTCTTCACACTTTTCCAGTGAGTCGAGGAACAAACATGCCCCGTTGTACGCTGTGAAAATAAAGGCTATTCTATTTTACTCTATTCTATTCTACTGTATTCTATTGTGTTTTATTCTATTTTATTGTTATTCTACTCTATTGTATTCTAGTCTATTCTATTGTATTCTATTCTACCAATAACTATTAACATATATAATATGTATAATATATAATAATTATATAATATATATATATATATATATATAATAATAATATAATTATAACTATAATTAACCAATAACTGTTATTGTATTCTATTTTATTGTTATTCTACTCTATTGTATTATTTCCTACTCGACTCCACATTATAAATAAATAATAATACATATTATGTGTAAAGAATAATAAATAAATATAATATAATAAATATTAATATTTATTATATTTATATTATAAACATAATAAATAATTATGTCCTGTATTAGGACATATTTACATTTATTCCACACATTAAAAGAAAGAACCACAGATTGTTTTCAGTAATTAGCACTGAAGAGCGTTAGCTCGCTAACAACTGGTTTTGACATTCTTACATTCATAAACATGAGGTGAGCTATGTTAGAATTAGCATGCTACATTCTCCTATGCTACTGTAACGCCGTAAAGTTTTATCTTATCGTATCTTCTTTTAAGTTAGCTTAATTTCAGCTAACAGCCACAAGCTAACGGTGGCATGTTAGAACTAGCACTCAGTAGAGCGGCTAGTAACAGTTCAGTCATGCTTATGTTCGTGGTCACCTTAGCAACCATAATTTAACGTTACCGGATAAATACGTCTTATTATTTCTGTCAATGTTCATAAATTGTTTCCTGAGAAAGTGAAAAACACAGAAGAAGAAAAAACGAAAAGACTTTTCAGGGTTTTTTTCTGACCTCCATCCTGCTGACTGACAACAAACAGTCGGTGCTGGATGGAGGTAGTTAGCAATTTGGAATTCGATCTTCAACGTAGCATGCTAGCACACGTTTAGCGGCGCGTGCTGCCTGATGACACGCCCCTGAGACATTTTTGTTGTCCTCATTAACACCTTTGTTTGTTCTTATAAAAGGGGCTACAGGTGCAGCGGCGGCGGCGGGAGACACGAGAGCAAAGAACCGAAGGAGCTGCAGCCACGCGGACGCCCCTCGCCGGATATGACGTGACCACGCCCACTTGACGCCGCCTTGGATCAGGACTTCCCTGTGTTTCCTGAGCCTGTGTTGTGGTACCGCCATGGCCTACCTGGTTCACACCGCTAACGCCCAGCTTGGCGCTCTCTGGCTGGGCGTCGTGGGCTGGCTGCTCACCGCCGTGGCTCTGGGACTGATCCAGTGGAGGGTCTGGCTCGTGTCGGACAGGGAGTTCATCAGCTCAGGGGTGGCCTGGGTGGGAATCTGGCGGGCCTGCTTCCACAGCCACACCGTGGTGACCCCTGGTCTTCAGGTGCTGCACTGTCGGTCCATCGGCCTGAGCGACGACTTCACGCCGCCGGAGATCGTGTCGGGTCAGGTTCTGATGCTCCTGTCTCTGATGGCGGGGCTCTGTGGGAACGCCGGTGGGGTTTACAGCTTGAGGAACGTCTACTTTGGGGCGGAGAAGACCCCGCCACTCCGTTTGTTGTTCACCATCACTGGTACGCTGTGCTTGTTGGCGGCCGCCATGTCGGCGGTACCGCTGGTGTGGAACCTGAGCTCAGTGGTGACCAACCAGACCATAAGGTTCCCGCCTGAGTTCAGGATGCCCCAGGCTCCGGACTCCCAACACGTGGGCTGTGGGATCGGGGTGGGGATAGTGGGGATGGTCCTGATGATCGTCTCAGGGATTATGTTCTGTACCTATAAATTACCGGTGAAGTCAGAGGAGCGGGTCGGACCTGTGGAACCGGTGACGGACAGGTGGAGGGTCCTAAGACCCTCCGAGGGGCGAGATAACCCCTCGTTTGAGTCCCATCAAAACTTGTGATCCGTTCTTCTGTGACTTGGATCTGTACTACAAGAACTTCAGCGCTGCTGACCCAGATAGATCTCTGCAGAATCTTTTGGATCAGACCCACAAGTTCTGGATTGCTGCTGAGTGGAGCCATGAATCCAAACTGGGTGGTCGTTGGTACGTCTGGGGGGGGGGGGCTGAAAAGAACACCGGACCTACAGTGAAGCATGATGGCGGCTCCTCCGGTGTCTCAGATCCAGAAGAAGTTCTGGATCATTCTGGAGGACTTAATCCACGAGGAACAGACAGATATAGATATATATAGTTTATTTATAGACAGTTGTATTTATAGTGTATATATATATATATATATACACATATATATATATATATATATATATATATACACACACAGTATATATATACACATACTGTATATTTATAAATGTGTTTTTTTACGTCGTGTTTTATCCTTGATGTCATTCTTATGATTATTCTGTATTTATTTCCTTCCATCAGTCTTCTGACATCGTGTTTCATCTCTGATACAACAGGTATTACACCATTAAAGTTTATAATAATTCTTCTTCCTGTTTTCTTCTTCTATGAATTGTGCGTCTGGATCGGTTCGACTCTTTGGTGACAGAAACACCAATAACTCCGTCACTAATATTCCTACCTGTGTTTGTGCCAGCCTGTCGCCGTGGTAACGGGAAAAGGCCTCAGGCGGTGAAGACAGGAGGTGGTGGAGAAGATCTCAGAGGTTCTCTGAGGAGGATTTGAATATTACCACAGATCTGCTGCTCTGGATCTAGAGGGGATCGATAAAAACTCACTGAACCCTCCAGGAGGTTTTTTTCTTAAATATTTTATTCAAAAAAAAGCCAAGAGCTCATCTCCAGAATTTCAAACCATCTGTATCGACGTTCCTCTAGACAGCGAGTCCCTCCACCTCCCTGATGGCTCAGATCCTAGCCCTTCCTGTCCTGAGGGGGTTCTGGGTGGAGCTCAGCACAAGAACGCCTCTCTTCCAGGGACAGTTCGTTCTTTCTCCGTCTCCACCCGGAAGGTCTTCCTTCGTCACTCCGTGCTTCATCGGGTCAGCGGGTGACCCCAACCTTCTCGAGGAACCCGGGAAAGCCCGCCGTGACGAGGCGGACCACGTTCAGACCCACCATTACAGAAGGAAGCCCGCTTAGATCAATAAAAACTAGAGCGAGACGAGACTGGAGATACGTCTGTTCTAGCATTGAACACAACACAAGCAAAGCACAGATATTTAAAACATGTTTACAACCTCCACCTCCACCTCCACCCAAATCTACACAACCGAGCTGGATTTCTTTAAGTGTGGCGAGGAGGAGGAGTTACAGAGACACCCGTTAGTCCAGCTGACGCGTGTGGAGGTGAGCGTCCCTCAGACGACCCCAGGAGTTTGAGTGTCCCGTTGAGACGGGAGGACCTGTTCCCAGTCAGGGGTCCCAGCCAGTAACCGTGGAAATCATCTCACGAGGAGAAAAAAACCTCATGTACTTGTTCTTCTATCTTTTTGTCTCTATTTTGGGTTCTGGCCTTTGATTTGGATAAAGAAATGTTTTATAGACCAAATGCAAAAAATATTCATAACAAATTATCTTATTATTCAAATATTTGACAGCTGATCACCAGTTTGAAACCCCGACGCACAGAAACCCACAGAAAGATCCTGTCGATGACGGTTTCCAAGGCAACACTTCCACTTTGCAGCGATCGATACCGATTACCATTTTTACAGCAATGATTAATCCTTTACGGCAACTGTTATCGCTTTACTGCTACGGCTATCCCTTCATGGCCCCCGATTTACGCCTTGCGTAATCAGTTACAGTTTTGCGGCGTCAGGCGCTGCTTTGCAGGAACCGACACGGCTCTGATACCACGATAGGGTAACACTGTTTCACGCCGCGGTCGTGGCGCTGCTGTAAACAGCTTTGCAGCTGAGACAGGCGAAGCGTCAGAAAAGCGTATTTGCTGCATCTTCAGCCTGAAAGCAACTTTTGATGACAATAAAACATGTTTTCCAGGAAACTGTCATGCCGTCATCGTTACGAAGCACCTGCATCCGTATCTGTGCGTCCGTGGATCCGAATCACAACACAATAATACATTTGACTACAACCTTCAAACAACAGAAGGAGTTCCACTTCAACATTCCTGATATGATGCGAGTGGAGAACTGCTGGTTCTGCTGATGGTTTCTAAAAGGCGTGGATCATTTCTCTGAACTAGGAAACATTCAGCACGAATGATTCTGAGGCGAGAAGCACGGCCTTCTTGTTACTGGGCGAACTGTTCCTTTAATGGCCGTCGCGGCGTCACGACACCATCGTGAGTCCAGAACCTCGCCCCGCGCTGCTCTGGGATCAGCGGGTCCGGCTCCTTACCTGGGTCCGTTCACCCTCCTGCTCGCACACATGGAAGCCCTGATAGTAGAGTTCGATCCAGATGGTTTGAAATGGAACAAAAATACAAAACATACAATCAAAATAAAATACAAAATATGAAAAGAAAGAAAAAAGGTAGTGGAATTCCGTAGGTTTAATCGTTCCAAAGTCCGCCGGTCTGTTCTTGATAAACCTCGATGACGTCCTCGTCCTCCATCCCCAGCTGACAAACACACAAGACAAAGTTTACTGATACAATCGTTTTGTTGCCTTTTCCACCCGTGGTTGTTTGTTTGTTTGTTTATTTGTTTATTTGGTTGTTTGTTTGTTTGGTTGTTTGTGAGCCAGATTACGTGAAAACGTAAAGGACGGATTTGCATGACATTCCCCCCAGAGGTGATTTCATTTTGGTGACATGATTCCCAGCCTTTGAAATCAAATTCCATAATAATCCGTTTGGAGGAGTGATGTCACAATGTGGCCTTCGCTGCCTTTGTTCTTCTGATTACTTTGATGTTACATTGGGGGTGGAGCTTGGCCCCTCCGTTTCAAGAGTTCCTTTGATTCCCCTGATGTTTTCTTTGAGGCTGGGAGGGCTCAGTGGGCTGAACAGAGACGCTGAAGTGGAGGTTTGCGCTCTCCGAGTACTTTTATTATAGTATTTATATTATTATCTTGATTATTATTCTTTATGAAGTATTGAGAATTTTTCTTGTGATTAATTGCCCAGCTCTGATTAATTGCCCAGCTCTGGCTGGGCAATTAATCACGGGCGTTACAAATGGCCAGAATCTGGCCATTTGTAACGCCCGTCAGAACCTCACCCACGTCCCCGTTTCATGCTTCCAGCATCAACTTAGGACAAAATGTTCCCCTGCTGCTGAATACACCCCCCCCACTGACGTTCACAGTATTATGGCTGATGTGTGGAGGACTTCAATTCCTACAAAATACTGCAGGTTAACCTGGAGCATCATGTTTGTCGGCGCTGCAGAGGTCAGGAACATTAGAGTAGAATCGGCTGTGATACACCTACTAAGAAAAGAGTCCGAAGACAAAAGAAAAGTTTTTACCTCCTTTGGAGTCTGGTTGTCTGCGATTCTCTGTCCCTCAAACAGAAACCTTAGCGTACTCGCCGGAACGCCCTGCAATAAATCAGACGATTCTGACGTTATCTCCGACCCGAGCACCGAGCAAAGTTAATCTGTAATTCAGCAGGAACAAACTCCTGTATGAAGAAAGAAGATGAACTCTTCCTCTTTAAAATGTCTCATAACAACTAAACCTGCGTCGCCAGGTTTTTCTATTTTTCACCGTTTCAAACTCATTCTTACGTTTTGACTAAAATGCTAGAAAGTTTAATCTGTGCGTTTAAATAGTGAGACTTTTCTCGGTGTTTGCGTTTGTGTAACGCTGTGGTTTGCTCCTACCTGTCTCTGGCTGTAAGACTCCTTCAGCTTCTTCAGATGTGTCGTCATTTTCACCTTAAAATGGATTTCACTGCTGTCCTGTGGCCACAGAGACACAGAGGTGATGAGAAGAAGCAGGAATCTGGGCATGGCTCAACGAGGAGAAAACAAATGACAGCAAAACCTTGTAATCACATGCATCATATGTCCGTTCTCTGTCCTCACAGCAGAGGAGGAGGAGGATGAACGTCCCCTGAAGAAAAGGATCTTCTTATATTGCTTCTACAAGCGTTAAGTCAGCGACCATCTCCTGATGTTTGTAGTTGGTATTGATTTAATCGGACTCCTCTAGCATTAAAGCAGATAAATATTCCTCCAGGACAATCCACATAACTTCCTCAAATGTAATTCCACTGTAAGCAGACGTATTCATATAAAACAGACTTTTCTCTTCCGATTAAAATGAAGTACGCAACTCAGACTTAATAATTGTCCATAAGTGACAAACCGATGTCTTAAATAAATCCACATACAACAGACGTTCTGTGTTACCTATTTCTATAATAAACACAGAGACACGTCCTTCAGGTCTACGTTCATACACACCTGACCGATTACTTTTAATTTGATGTACTCCCCGTCCTTCTTGTCTCCCCCATCTTGGCTGGATGGTTTTGTCTCCTAAGAAATAACAAGTAAAATAAGCAGAACACAATATTTAAGTCCACATACAGTGCTGTGAAAAGGTTTTGGACCCTGCGACCAAACTCTTCTGATAACTGGAGATCCGTCTCCGACATCGCTGTGCTGGAATTTTGCCTCTTTTCTCTGCAGAATTGCTTCAGCTCACAAACCCTCCGATGTTTGTGAGCTAGACCTGATATTTTCAGGTTCCACCAAAGCATCTCAGTGGGATTCAGGTCCAGACTTTGACTAGACCAGTCCGGAACATTAATCTTATTCCTTTTGATCAATTCAGAGGTGGAATTACTCTGCAGACTGATAACCTGACATTCTCCTTCAGTGTTTTCTGGTATAGAGTAGATATCTTCCTTAGATCTTCAGTGATTTACTGAATGAGCCTTCAATGTTATAATGGAGGAATGTTGGACAGTGGGACACTTCTGTGAAGGTTCACTATTGTTCCCTTAGTAGAAACTGTCTCAATTTTGGTTCTGTGGAGTCCCAAAGCCTTAAAAAAAGCTTTGAAGGCTAATGAATTTCAATCATTTTCTGGAATTTCTTTAGATTATAGCATAGTGTGCTATTGGTGAGACATATGAGCCAAGTTCATGCTTCACATATGATGCATCTATCAGGTCTGGGGGGGTCTAGTCCAGCTAGTCCAATATGTTCTGCAATATTTAAATTTTTTAGGATATTGTTTCTTAAGGGACAATCATTTTCCACACAGACCCAATGGTGTTAAAGGACCAAAATTGGTCAATTAATAAAATCTTCATTTAAAACGTATATTTTCTGTTTACTCTTGTTGTTTTGGGTTACATTTAGCTCAGGCACAGATTAGTTTTCGGTCTACACAGAAATAGATGAAACCAGAAGGGTTCTAATAAGTCTTCACAGTTCTGTGTTTAGGCCCTGTGGGTTTCACTCCTCCACTTTTTACCCTCACCAGGACCCTCATGTGGGAACATATTATTTAAAAACAGCAGAATATCTCCCTGTTTCACAGCAGAGCTATAGAAACAGACGGAAACAGAAACTCGCGCGAAGCTAAGAGATAAATAAACAGTAGCTTCGTGAGCTAGCAGTTAGCGTTAGCATATAAAATAAGCAGATACATCGAGGAGCCATTAAAACATGAATAAGCTTCGGGTTCCATTCCTTGAACAGTAAAAGCAATACGTGCTGTTTAAAATTCTATCTTACCGTGTCTGACATGTTTTCGTCTGCGTTTAGTTAAAAATATACAGACAAAGATGAGACGTTGTCCCTCGGTCGCTAGCTTGATGTTATGAGAACTCAAACGGAAGTGACGTCGTCTTCTTCTTCGTCTATCCTTATTTATTCCCGGTCAGAAAACAGCTGTAGACACTTTACCGCTGTCTTGTGGAGTTTGCTGTTATTACAATATTATATTAGCTTTTCCCAACCAGATGAAAAACCGGCTGTGTCAAAAAGCCATGTGTTGTAAAATCGCTTGAACTGCCGTCAATCATTATCCTAAATCTTATAATCATATTTTGGAGTCAGAGTGTTTTTTCTAGCATCATCCAGCCCTCTCTCTAACTGAACATGGTTTTATGGGGACCAGATCGCTTGTAGCACTCCCTCTGTCCTAAATATTCTAATTTGTTCTTACATCTCTCTCAGAAAATCAAGCACGAATTCACAGCAGATACAAACAACATCAACCTGAACAAATTATACTACTTTTCAAAAAAGTAAATGATACAAAGAAAAAAAATGTATGCTTGAATAATTGCACTTTTGATGACGTTTGAACTCATTGGTCACTGAACATGTTACCATGACATGTTATATTCGCATCAGCTCCAGTAAATGGGAAAGAAAAATGAGACAAAACGTTTTCTCAGTCCAGGTAATGGAAATTTCAGATTTGAAAAGAGCTGATGATAGGAGAGTTGTTAATAGAACTGTTGAGGGCAGAACCGTTGATAGAACAGCTGTTAATGAGAGAATGCTGACAGTAGAACTAAGATTAGATACGATAGCACAGTTGATAAGGGAGCTGTTAAATGGGAGAACTGTAACAAGGGGAAAGGTTTATAGGAGAACTGTAGAAAGAAAAACTGTTGATAGGAGAGCTGTTGATACGATGGAAGAACTGTTAAGAGCTTAACATTTTAAATTATGTTTAATAGGAAAACTGTTGCTATAGGAGAGCTGTTGATAATAAACTTTCAGGAAACTAATATCTCAATAATATCCGAGATGATTTTGTTGGACGCTGCCAATCATGTTAAAATCTATCAGATGCCCCAAATTGAACAACATATCTGGTTAGTATTTTTCAAAATAAAACAAAGAACAACTGTTTCCTCCGTATAATACATTTAGTGATTTTATTTTGTCAGGGAAATCCTTACACTTCCGGTAATCATAAATTTTTGACGCGCAACTTTAAGGCACAAAACGAGTGGAGCTCCCGTCATCCATAGTACAACAACATGAACGCTGTAGACTAACTTCGCATTTGCATTGCTGCTTATCGTTGGAGATAATCTTGTTTGGAAACGATTGTATTTGCCATTTTACCACCTGGAAAGATTCAGCGTGCTGAAGATAGCCGCGAGGCCTCGTCGTCGTGGCCCAGCAGGACTGGATTGAAGTTGCGAACGGAGTCCCAAACTTGTGCTTCCTGTAGCGGCTCTCCGCGGGGCCCGGGGCTCCTGTCACCGGCCCTGTGGAGAAGAGAGAAAGGACACGTCAAACGAACCACCAGGTGATCTTGTAAAGAATATGATGTCTGATTTCGCTCTGTCATTTTACGTCAAATGGTTGTCTTTCACACTGCGGCGGTGCTTTGAGTATCTATGGGGCTAGCTAACTGTGGTAGTAGCTTTAGCGCGACAACTTCCCTTAGCATTTAGCTTCTCTTAGCAATTAACGCCATTTGTTTGGAGCTAACTGTGCGGGTTCTTTTTGGTTATGTTTCATGAGTTTACACGATTTAGTTTATGTGAGTTTGTAATTTGAAATATGTTCGCAACAGTAGTTAGCCAATATTAGCTTGCGCAACTGCCCGGCTAATGCTAACAAATTAACATACCGGAGGCCACAACAATAACAACAACAACAGAGTTGTTGGTGCCATATTAGGTTGTCTTATCGTCTAAGTGTGTCTTTTGGCTACATGTCATTAACTAAACACGCTTTAGTTTGGGTTAGCAACAGTTGTTTACCAAGATTAGCTTGCGCAGCTGCTCTCGTTAATGGCAACAAATTAACTTAAGGATAACTATCCCTGAAAAGAGGCCTCAATAATAATAACAGTGTTCTTGGAATCAATATAGCTTTCAAAGTCATATGTGGAGCTAGGGGTGTGTTTTGATCGTAAATCATTCATTTAATACGTCTCGGTTGGCTTGTATTTTCAATAATGCTAGCAACAGTTTGTCAGTTTTAGCTCGCGTAGCTAATTCTAACAGTATTCATAATAACAATGGTGATTAAACCAATAACATTTGAATGTCGTTGATGCCAATTTAGCATTCGTCACATTATTCATAACAAACATTTTAGGTGCTCTGCGAAAGTTCACGCGCATCGACGTTACGGGGTTTGACAGATGTGACGTCACGTGTGGACGTTGACCCGTCAGTGACGATCACCGAACAGCGTCAAGGATAATCGATCAGATGATTATCAGCAGGGAACTGCTTGAAATTCCAGAAACTGTTGGTAGAGATCTTCAATCTGTAAGATTTCACTTTAAGTAGTTATTCCAGGAAGCAGGATTAATAAACTCTGAATTTATTCTGGAGCTCTGGGTTGATTTACCCTGAGATGGGAAACTCATGGCTGGTTTCACAAACAGGTCTTAAATGATGCCAGGAGTAGGCCTGGATATGGACTAGTTAAACTAGAACATTTAAGTGTCTTTTGTGAGCGTGGTTTAAATTTGGTTTAGTTAATCTGCGACTATGGAGTCTCAGACTAAGTAAGAATAAATCTCAGAACCTGGGTTAAACCTCATTATCTTAAGTATGAGCACATGCTGTTGGTCTCATGGTGCTTGTAAAACCTGGAATGGAGTAGAAAACACAGTCACTGGTGTGAATCTTCAGACCGAACAATGGCAGAGGCAAAAATGTATTAGTTCAAAAAACATTGGCGAGTATGAAGAAACACTTCTAAAGGGAACATCGTGAAAAAGTTAGCCAGAGAACTTCATGAGAATAAAATGAAATATCTGAAGGAAGAACATGAGATGAGAATTCTACAGTTTGAATTGGAAATTAAGTTGGAGGAGAGATCCAAAACTATCCACGCTTTTATTTGTACAACATAAGCAGAATCAAAGAAAAAAATAAGCATTAATGAATACTTTCCATTTAAATGTGTTTCATTTCTCTAATATGCTGCAATGTGAACGTAAGTCCTCGTTGGTTATTGTCGGCCGCAGCCATGGGCACATCCGCTTGATCCTGATCTTCCATTGGAGGATCCGGGCAGCAATGCTGCCTCAGGTAGTTGTGCAGCATGTGATCACAGTGCAGCGTCTTCTTGGCTGGAAACAAAGTGTGTTTGAACCTGGACAGAAGTAGGTGTAGGCCCCTCCCTCTTTGACACAGAGAGGAAAGTCTAGGCTCAAGCAACGTTTTTATCTCCACTGCATTTTCTTTGTACGTACGAAAGAGGTCACGAAATGTTATCTCATCAAACTAATCCAATGGATCGGTCCTACCGACAGGGACTCGTCTGGCCGGCCTCTGTGTTGCATGCTGGTCCTCACTTACATAATCCAAGTAGTCACGCTTTCCCTCAAACATTGTTAAGCACAAGTTAAACATGCCTCCCTGCAGAATCAATTTATGCTTCAATCAGGTGCTAGAGTAGCTCTTACTCTCCCGCTTAGACCCGGCTTGGTTGAATCCAAACTAGGACTATCTTACCATATGTCTGTGCAAAGAGAGCTTTAATGAGTATTTTAGTCTGGTACTAGGCTTCATGCTGGTCTGTGAAACCGGCCATCAGAGTTTCCAGAACACCAAACCTGAGTTGGTTGAATTTCAGCAGCAGGATTGTCAGCGGTCATCATTAATGGGGCTCCGATACTGTAATTCACCATGACGACACTGATGTTCCTGGTTGTACCTTTTTTAAAGTTAAATGCATCAATATGGTGCCTCTTTAACTGATATTACAATTAAAAAAGACCCAGTTTTACCCAAATTCATTTTTGACCTTAAATTCCAACTTATATGATAACAAGCAGGTGAGTTTGCTGCTGCTGTTCCTCAGACATGAATGAAGATGACAATCATGACTGTTCCCTGGAAAATCAGCTTCATGGAATGTCCAGTTTGAGCGGTTACACAAAATGAATGAATGAATGAATGAATGAATGTCCAGAACAAGCCGAGACTCTCCTACTCTCTTTATCTAGTGTTGTGACCAACCTGAGGTGAATTATGCAAATGATATCTGATGTGGGAGTGGGACTTCACCGATTCTCGTTCTGATCTTTTCTCCTTTCACTAAGGTTGACTAATTAACGGTGTGTTAAAGTCAAGTCTCTCTCTCACACTCTCACTCTCTTTCACTCTCACTCTGTGTCAGCGTAGTTTGCATATAGGAAGAAATGAATCTGTTTAGGTTTTAACATATTTTTAGTTGATTTTGAAACCGTTGGGGGTAAATTAAACTATGGCTGCCCGCCTCATTATAATGGATACGTGGGAAACGCTGGTCACCGTCCTTCAGGCCATTTGATCCGGAAGATTTAATGTGTTCATGAGCAAATACTTCGTAAAAAAGACTAGCATGGCTTCATTAGAGAAAATTGCAGCCAGCGTGAAAGTATTAAGTTGTTAGCCGCTCTGTTGCTGAGCGCATGTGAAAGCTGCCAGAAGTAAAATACAAACACTTTAGGACCAGAACTCTCTGGAGGAATTATGTCGTATTTCATCTGGGAACCCCTCGTGACCCCGGGGGATGAGCTGACGGTTGCAGGAAAGAGGGACCTCTAGCGTCTCATGCGTGACCTGCCGCCGCCGTGACTCTAAGGAAATGGAAGGATGTCCGACGGGTTCACGATTATACTTCACTTTAGTTTCAACCACATTTGACTCATTAAGTAAAGTAAATATAATCCAGTGACTATTCCCGTTGTCTCAATAGCAAGTTAAAAAAAACACATAAAAGTCTGTGCAATGCAAAGAGGTCGCTGGGATTTGAGAAAACACCCCGTGTGTCATGTTTGAGATTTATGAGTAAGTTTTAGTCGTAGCAGTCATGCAATGTGAGGAAGAACTTCTGATATTCATCAGGGCATGAAAGCACTTTCAATCATGGTGTCATAGTCCTCTCCCAGCTTAAATATATTCTGTATCAAACAGGAGGACAGCCATGTCTGTCAGCTCTGCGTCAGGCTCGGAGGGGGCGGAGTCAGGAATCTACTCGGGTTTGTTTAAGGAGACCTGCCAGTGAACATATTAGCTGGTAACTGAATCAGAATTGAACTAAACTCACTTTCACAGGCTACTGTGTGGCACTATTGTTTTTGCCCGAGCGTAGGTCAGAGGTCGTAGCCTAGTACTTAATTTGGCGATTGCATACCTGTAGTCTAGTGTGTTGATCTTCCAGGTGCTTTCATTCCTGGTGGTGTTAATTGTACATGTTTTAGCCAAATGGAATGTGACGTCATCCGTGGTTCAGCACGTCTTCGTGAGCTGGAGGGATGTGCCGAAGTGATGCATAGGGTTGTCAAAAAATGTGAAAAGCCCTCCCTGGTTATAAACCTAAATAGGCCCTCCCTTTTGTTTTAAATGCGTTTCTGTTTACTTCCTCAGGTGGTTCCATCTTTCTTTATCCACTTCCTCTTGCACATAGACTGCCATCTTTGCTGCCCTCACTGAGGAGGAACATTCTTTTGGGCCATCTAGCCGGCTGGAAAAGCAGTTTGTCCTTCTAGAGTCAGAGTTGAGTTTGTATTTTCAGTTTAGTTAATAGAATATGGAGACTAGCACGCCTGTAGAGATCCAGTATCACTGCGACGTGTGATCTTCAAAGGACGCGCGTGGAGAAGAGGCGGCGTGCAGCTTCTACATCCTCCAAATGTCTCACCCCTGTTTGGTTCTACCGCCTTGCTAGATCTAGCTTTCATACGGTCGGTGGACCTGATCTAAACATAGAGCAGGAACAAAAGTCTTCCTCTTTCTTAATGTCGATAAGAATGACGAGTCACTCAAAGCAGAACACGTCCGCCTCGTAGAAACTAGGGCTTCTGCCTCCAGATCTGCTCTGAGCCTCAAGCTCTGACTTGTTCCTCGGATCAGCTGGATGTGAGGATTCATGTGGAACCTTTGTGTTTGCAGGAGGAAGGAGACCCTTTGATGGGAGAATCCTCTTTCCTGGCCTCCTGGGTCAACCGCCGTGGCATAATGATGGGTATGAGTCTGTCTTTAAGATGCTGTTGTCTTTTCTCTTTGCTACGCTTCACACCTTACAGCCAAAAGCATGAGTAGGTGTTTGAATGAATCACGTTAACCACCTGAATTTATATTCAGTCATTTCCTTCTTTTGACTTTTTTTTTTGAAAATGAATTTTTCCAGCAATAAAAGCTGTTGAAACTTTTCTCTCAGATGAGCAGGAGGCGCTGAACTCCATCATGCAGGACTTGGCCGAACTGCACCGCTCCAGCCGTCCCGCCATGTTCTTGTCGGAACTGGGCAAACCCAAAGCCTCCTCGCCCAAGAACCAGGTAATGACATGCGGGGCGCCAAACCTCTGCTGACCACACCAGGAGGAACTCTAGCGCCATTTAGTGGCCTGGAAACGCAACTTATTTGATTATCATGTCCTATTTAATCTATTTAAATTATACAATAAGATATTGATTATTGGGAACTCGGTTCCACCAGACTGATCCACATGTTGGACTTTTTTTCCCACCAGAACGACGTCAGAGTGAAGTTTGAGTTCAAAGGGGAGAAGAGGTGAGGCTCCCAGCAGGATTATCTCTTCAGTCCTGGACACACGCCTCGAGCTGACCTTTGACTTCTCTCTCACCTATTGCAGGATCTTGCAGTTCCCTCGACCCGTCAAGCTGGACGACCTGAAGACAAAAGCCAAAGTAGCGTTCGGTCAGACCATGGACCTCCACTACACCAACAACGAGGTGCAGAGGCCTCACCTGGATGCAGGTGGTTTTAGTTTTGAGGACAGATGTGTGACAAAGGTTCCTTTCCTGTTGCAGTTGGTGATTCCTCTGAGGACTCAGGATGACCTGGACAAGGCCGTGGAGCTGCTGGATCGGAGCGTTCACATGAAGAGTCTGAAGATCCTCCTGGTGCTCCAGAGCTTCTCTCAGGTCAGTCAGCCAAACCCACTGGGTTGGTCTTCTGGATCCTTTTACATTCATTTCATGTCTGTTTGTTTGTTTCTCCAGAATTCTTCCTCCAACATGGACCTGTTGACGTCCCACGAGGAACTGGACAACACGGGGTACCGAGTGGCGGACAAGAGCATGCTGGCGTTGATAGGTAGATGATAACATCTCCTCATCAGATGACAGGAAATGCTTTAACTTGGATGTAAGTAATGATTCAGGTCATTGATGATTTTGCTCCGGACAATGACCTCAGGCTCCCACTCGACAGACCGCAGCTCCCCTCCTCCTGGATATATCCCCGACGCGCTCCAGCAGGTGGCGAGGAATGGCTCCTTTACCAGCATCAACAGCGAGGGAGAGTTCATCCCTGAGAGCATGGACCAGGTACCGCCCACATTTTAAACGAGGAACAGCCACGACGCCCTGGTCGCTCTGCTGTTTATATACTAAACTCTGTATGCCTGGAAATGTCTTTTTCTCTATATCCGACATTTGAATGTTCCGATACGAAGTATTAACCCCTACTGATGACGTCACATTCCAGTCGGCCAGAGATGTTTCTGACAAACACCCCGAGGAATCAAGGCTTCAGGATGATTGACGCGCTGCTCTTGATCTCCTGTATCCGTCTGTCGTCACCGGCACTGCCTGAAATAGAGAGGGATCTCTATGACCTCTGACCTCTGACTAACTTTGGAGCCTTGCAAACGTCTGACAGCTCATCAGAATCAAATGAAGAATTGTCATAAATAACCGTGATCTAAATATTGATCAAAAATGTCTATATTGATCATTTTGACCATAATCATGAAGCCCTAGTGTTTCTCCTGATGACCTCGCCTGCGTCCTCGCTCCCTCCCACACAACCCCACTAATCTTTATTCTGTGACGCGGCGTTATTTTCAGGTTTGTTCTGTGTGTCAGAGAGAAAAACATTTGTGACGTTTCTTCTGGCGTGCGATGCTGTAAATATTAGAAACTCAGAGCCTGAAAGTTTTATGTTAAAATTAACCTTTGATATCGGGACATTATGGGTTTTGATACGTTTAACTTTACATTTTGATCTCCTTGTTGTGTTTAATGAAGTTAATTGTGGAGAACAAAAGTGAAACTCTGCATAAACAGACGTTTATGCATGTTCTGCTGCCCCTCGTCTGTGGAATGCCCTCCCTGACCATCTCAGGGCTCCACAGACGACTGACACATTTAAAAAAGGGACTTAAAACTTTCTTTTTTAGCAGAACCTATAACTTTAATTAACATTGTTGGTTTTTGGTCAGGCTTTTATATAGTTATTTTATTTTTTATTGATGCTTTTATCTGCTTTTACTTTGTAGCACTTTGAGATTTAGATCGAAATTGATCGAAAGTGCATTATAAATTAAATGTATTATTATTATTATTATTATTATTATTATTATTATTATTATTAATGGATGGTACCAGGACTTCTCTTCACGAGTTTCTCTTTCCTCAACAGATGCTGGACCCGCTGTCCATGAGTAGTCCAGAGAACTCAGCGTCTGGAAGTTGCCCGTCGTTAGACAGCCCCCTGGACAGGTTAGCACCTCTCTGCTTTATCTGTCCAACAACCAACCGCTGAAGCTGAAAAACTCTTCAGGATAAAAGAAATGACCTTTAAGGTTTCTCTGCGTCGGTAAACTTCACTGCAGGATCAACGGGGCAGGAAGAGGTTTGACTTTCTGTGGTTGTGATGTTTTGCAGCGATTACCCAAAGTCCCGGATGCCCCGAGCACAGAGTTACCCCGACAACCACCAGGACTATCCAGGTACGAAGGGATCGACAAACATTTGATGTGTGGAATTGAAAAGGTTTATGTTTTTGGTCTACTCTCTATTCTATTTGAGGCACACGTTTAAAAACAACAGTTGACCAAAGTGCTGCACAGTAAAGAGTAAAACCACACAATTCAAAAAACAACAACAACAACAACAACAACAACACACACACACACACACACACACACACACACAGAGTTTAGGTTAAAGAAACGTAATGGGACCGCAAGAAAAAAACAAATGGGGAGAGGGGGAGAGAGAGCGAGAGTGCGCCCCCACCCTTTCAAAGATTTGAAATAAACAACCACAATAAGATCTTAAAATGATCCTAAAACAGACGGGGGGGGGGTTCCCTACTTACCCTACTTACCCTGGGAAGGGTGTCAGGCTTGAGTAAGTATCGGCGGTTGGCGAGGGATCTCCAGAGTTCCTGGTCGCATGCCTGTGAAGAGACGAGCAGAAGCGTTTTGGGCCGACTGCAAACGTGAGCGGGAGGCACCGGGTCGACTGAAGCCCGGTTTCCTTCATGTTGTGCGATATTCATGCTACACGGTTACATCACAATGATTGTGTACACACAAATACACACCAGACAAAACTGTGAAGGAAAAACCTAAAGAAGTAGAAGAGAAGTTCATCTTCGGTCCAAACAGACGGATCTTTCTCTGAAGACGCCTTAAAGATTTAATACTTACTTAAATAATCCAGTTCTCTGAAATGAAACTTCATTTTAGAGAACATGTTTCCATGGATGTCCTTCCTGTGAGTGAGGAATATCATTATTTAATACTGGAAGAGTTCCAGGTCCGTCTGCTGACGTCTGGCGTGATTTGGCCTTCATCCCTCTCTGTGTTCATCACTCTTCCTCTTCAGAGTACGACATCCCGGTTTTTGAGAAGTCGGGGAAAGGTGGAACGTACCCGCGGCGCTACGGCATTCCATTCGGCCTCCAAGACTACAGTGATGGTGGGTTCTCTTTCACATTTACTCCAGGTTTGAAGGAGAAAGGAAACCGACCAAACTTCCAGATTATCCTACCTGAGAAGACGGTAAAATGAGATCTTACCTGCAGGGTTAGAGGTGAAGGTCTTTGAGGGAGAGGGATGAGATGTGAGAACATGTGACGGTAGATGAGAACTCCTCATCTTCTACACGAACCAGTACCCTCACCTAAACATGAGGAGCGTTGGTTCCTACAGAAGGAATGCTGTGGAGAGGGAGGCTGTGTGAGATCAGCTGGTACGTTTGGATCAGCTGAGGTTTGTGACGATAGTTGACAGGGTCAGGAAGGAAAGGAGGATGAGGAGGATGAGGAGGACGGAGCCGACAAGGGAGAAAAAGTGAGGCCTAAAGAGCAGAAACATGGATGTGATGAGAGGAAGGAGATCCAGAGGTTCGTACAGCTGCTCTGAGGAGGCGGACCTCTTCAGCGGGAAACGCAGGTAGGCTCATAGTGACGCTAACGCTCTTAGCTCAGAGGCTAGAATGACGTTTGCAGCTTTTAGGAGGAAGTAGATGATGTCATGAGTTAAAGCGTCGGCCTTCTGGATAACCCGTCTGGTTTTAAGTTGTTTTTACTCAATGCTGGGGGTTGAGGAGTCTGATTGGTAAGAGGTCTTCAGCAGCCGTGTGGTTCTGGTGTCGGGTGACTCGTTCCTGAAGGACCCCCGAACTGTCTGACCTACGAGTCTCTCTTCTTATGCTCAGCAGGGAGGAAGACCTTCCCTCGCGCTCGTCGAACGCAAGTTCACGGTTTTCGCTCACCGGTCAGCTTCAGTCCCACCGAGCAGTCGCCCAGCACCAGCAGCGGCAGCAGCGTCTTCACTCCGGACCTGGAGGAGGCCCCGGGGCCCGCCAGGAGACCGCGGAGGGGCAGCGACATTGAGCCCAATCCAACCGCCGCCCCCACCCTGTCTGTGATGGACATCAGCCCCCCCAGCCGCTGTGAGTCACATGTTCTAGTCGCATGAAGAATCTGAGCCCTTGTTCCTCCCACTCATCAGCATCATATGGTTCTGTCCAGCTCCACGGGCCCCCACCAACTGGAGGCTCGGGAAGCTCCTCGGTCAGGGCGCCTTCGGACGCGTGTTCCTCTGCTACGACGCCGATACCGGCCGGGAACTGGCGGTCAAACAGGTCCAGTTTGACCCGGAGAGTCCGGAGACCAGCAAGGTGAGAGTCCAGATCCTAACGAAGAACTGGTGGTGGAGAAAGTGCGGCCCGGCAGGGAAAGACGAAGGTGTCGGTGTTTGTCGTCCTTCAGGAGGTGAGCGCCTTAGAATGTGAAATCCAGCTGCTGAAGAACTTGAGCAACGAGCGGATCGTCCAGTACTACGGCTGTCTGCGGGACACGATGGAGCGGACGCTCTCCATCTTCATGGAGTACATGCCCGGAGTGAGTGGTTCTGTCCGGTCCGAAGCGTTCGTCCAGACACTTAGAACTTCACACCTGTTGTCTGTTAAAGCATTAAACGGACACTTATGCTAATGAGTAACTACATTACATTCTCAGAGCGGCTGTAATCACGTTAGGACCAGATTCCTCTGTGATCCGTCAGAACCGACATTTACATGAACGAGGTCCAAACCCAGAAGAGCGCCGACACTTACTACACCTTCTGAGACATGCGTGAAACACGAATCTGTCTGAACTTAACTGAAAGTAAAAGGTGATGAATGGTCTGACAGGGAGCGGCGAAACGTTTCTGTGCCGGTTCTGGGCGCCATCAGTCCTCGCCATCTCTCTTAATCACTCACAAACGGCGTCCGACCAGGGTTGGCCCAGCCACCCATCCTGACAGCCAATCAGATGATCAGATAGGTGATGTCGGTCCGTGTCGGTACCAAGAAGAGGCGCTGACCTCTGACCCTAAAGAAGCAGATGCGTGTTCTGACAGGAAGGAGGCGGCGTGTTTGTCCCTCTTTGTAATTGTGGCGTCTCTCAGGGTTCCATTAAGGACCAGCTGAAGTCGTACGGAGCGCTAACGGAAAACGTGACGCGGCGCTACACGCGTCAGATCCTGGAGGGAGTGTCCTATCTGCACAGCAACATGATCGTCCACAGAGACATAAAAGGTGAGTGAGACTTTTATGTTTCTGTGAGTCTGGGGGTTCGACGGGATCCTCCTTCATCGTTTCTGCTTCTTCTTCTCTTTGGTTCAGGGGCCAACATCCTTCGTGACTCGGTGGGGAACGTGAAGCTGGGAGACTTTGGGGCGAGCCGGCGGCTGCAGACCATCTGTCTGTCAGGAACAGGGATCATGTCTGTGACCGGAACGCCGTACTGGATGAGCCCGGAGGTCATCAGTGGCGAGGGCTACGGCAGGAAGGCTGACATCTGGTGAGACCCTCGTGAGTCCCGCCCTTCCTCGGACGTGTGGCGATCCCATCACCCACTCTTTTTCCTCTTTGGTTCTCAGGAGCGTCGGCTGCACTGTCGTGGAAATGCTGACGCAGCGACCGCCGTGGGCAGAGTTCGAGGCCATGGCGGCCATCTTTAAGATCGCCACCCAGCCAACCAACCCGGTGCTGCCCGCCCACGTGTCGGACCACTGCAGAGAGTTCCTGAAACGCATCTTTGTAGAGACCAAGCAGCGTCTGTCTGCTGACGAGCTACTGAGGCACATCTTTGTACATTAACTTGACCACGAACATTTAGCCCCTCCCTGCTGGGGCGTCCCTTCCTCGGACGCCGTGATGGACTAGGAAGAGCTGGCTGGAAAATGATTATGATGGAGGAAGAAGAGGGCGCGTGCCTTCTCCTTCTGCCTCCACTTGAACGAGACCGCCGTGGTAGACATTTTTGTTTTTATTTTATTTCCTGCAAGTTGCACCTTAATTTTTAAGAGGAGGAAGGGGCGGAGCTCTTCCTCCTGAGGCGGTGGAAACATTTCTGCGTTGGTACGGTTTCGCCCGTCAAGCGTTTTCGGATTGTGATGGTGTCGTGGACCTACAGGAGGTGACCTCTGACCCCAGAATGTAGTCTCTCAAACCCAGAGCCCAATCCGGCGTCTGACCCTGCTGCTTCAGACGATGCAGACCAAACTCCTCCCTTTGTTCCGCCTCACGCCCTCGCCTGCTCTTCGCCGCGTGCCTTTTCTGTTGTAGAACCCGCCGCTGCTCTTAGCCACAAGCTTTTTTGTCTTGTTTTGCCAAAACCGCTCTTTCTGCCTTCCTGTCGCCTCGCCTGGTCACCAAATATCCTTCAGAATCTCTCCTGCTTCTCAGACAGGGACCGGTTCTTCAGCTCCAGCCTCGTCGGGTCCTGATCAAAGTCCTTAGGGGTCTTCAGACGGACCCTTTGCCTCTCCGAGCGCTCACGGATCAGTGGATGCGAGGAAGGTCAGGTTCAGTAGCGCTCAAGAAACGCGTCGACTAGAAATGTTCAAATATAGTTTGAGAGCCGAGCGATTCTGCAGGAACGACGATGAAGAAGTTCAGCAAATCAAGCAGTGATCCAAACGCCGATAACTGATAGTTACTCAAAACCACAGACGTGCTAACATTAGCAGCCGTGCTAATATCAGCACACGTGCTAACATCAGCAGGTATGCTAGAGTGAGCAGACGTGCTAACATCAGCGGGTATGCTACAGTTGGCAGACGTGCTAACATCAGCAGGTATGCTACAGTTAGCAGACGTGCTAACAGCAGGTATGCTACAGTTGGCAGATGTGCTAACATCAGCAGGTATGCTACAGTTAGCAGACGTGCTAACATCAGCAGGTATGCTACAGTTAGCAGACGTGCTAACATCAGCAGGTATGCTGCAGTTAGCAGACGTGCTAACATCAGCAGGTATGCTACAGTTGGCAGACGTGCTAACATCAGCAGGTATGCTACAGTTAGCAGACGTGCTAACATCAGCAGGTATGCTACAGTTAGCACACGTGCTAACATCAGCAGGTATGCTACAGTTAGCTGCAAAAATCATAAGTTCTGTTCTTGAAATGTGAATTTTTAGTTTTTGTTTTTAATTGACATATTAAACATTTTTAACTTTTGATCCTGTAAATCATGAAATTTAAAAAGTTCAAACACAGCCGCTTCTCTGAGCGGCATTTTCGATCATTCTTGTGACTTTTAGTTCTTACCTCCAAAGAAAGGGAAAATGAAGCGTTTGAGGGTTGGGGCTGAGGATCTTCAGAGCCGAGGTGCGTCTGAAGACCGGCGACCTGCTGGCTGACCTCACGGCCGATTAGCCAGAGTTCTGGCTGCATGACGCTGTTCTGGGTTCTTTCTCACTTTAAGGTGGATTTACAGAAATCTGCCACCGAGAAAAAAAGAAATTTCACTCGAGTTGAAAAGAACATTTTCTTCTTCTCTCCGAACAACAGCAGAAGAAATCGAGGTTCTTTCCTTCTGATCTCCTTATTTGGAGCGGCGGGACAAGAAGGTTTTTTTTGTGGTTCCGCGTTACGATTCTGTGATGTTTGAGTGAATCGGACCGGGAAGATTCTGCTATTAAAGGTGCAGTCAGTCATTTTTTATTGTCGTTTTGCACAGAGTCTCGGTAAAATATCCGCCTCAGGAAATAAGTTGTTATTTTAGTCGTTGTGTTTGAGAAAGAAAACGGATCCAGTGTTTGGAATCTCTGGACAACATCTGACTGAGAGACGGAGACTGTTCATCCCCACAGGGGTCTTACAGCAGCTCCAGACAAAAACAGACGACCGCTATCACAGTTCTTATCGGACGATAGTTATCAGACGGTACTTATCAGATGACAGTTATCAGACGGTACTTATCAGATGACAGTTATCAGACGGTACTTATCAGATGACAGTTATCAGACGGTACTTA
>VRLP01006867.1:0-25374 GCA_009660295.1 Lophius piscatorius | reverse complement strand
GTCTATTTATATTTTGGTCTTTTGTAAAAAAATAAAAGCTTATCTAACTTCGTGAGTCGCCAATCTTTATTTCATAATGCTTTCTTCTGTCTCTTGTTGATTCATCTTCCATAATACATGTTTTTGAACTATAAATTTTAAAAGGATGGTTAAGGTTAAGTTTCTGTTTTCTGTATAATTTTTCTTTAATTATATTTGTATTAAATTTTTCTTTATTTTCTCTTTTTCTTTTTGCTTTCTCGTTGCTATTTTCTAACTTCTGTGGATCTGACTTTATAAGCATATTCATTAAAGGCTCGTTTAATAAATTATGTTCTGACATATTTGGGTTATCTTTCTCCGAAATATTGTGATAATATTCTGAATGTATTGCATTATCATCATCTAATATTAAATCAACATATTTATGTAAAGACCCTATGTTTTGTGATGTACAATCATGAGTTATATCATTTTCAAATGATTCTTTTTCTTCTGAGTATTTATTCTCTGAACAAAGAATTGTTATTAAATAAATAAAAAACATACATCGGTTATTTCAAAGAATTTATATACACAAAAAATTTCCATTAATGGAATATATAATTTCAATATTTTAATGTCAAAGTCCAAAGATCGTGAGTTTAAAGTAGAAACTTTGATAAAATCAAATATATTTTTATTATTTCTATGAATATATCATTCAATATTAAAACATCAGAATATTTTTGAGATATGTCATAATTTTAATAATAATCATTTGTAATATTTAAACATAAACTGATCTATAGTTACAGATATTTGAATTTTAATATAAGTATATGAAAACACCATTACTTCATTGTTTAAAAATATATTATTATAAAAGAAAATTAAGTGAAACTAAAATTTTCTTATAGTAAATATTAATATAATATTAAAAACATCTGAATATTAGTTATTCCATATCTTGTTCTGCTTTATAATAATTCAGAAGTAAAATAATTATAAAATATTTAAAAATAATTTTTGATAAAAATAATAGGCTAATGTATAAAAATATTTTCTACGATTAAAAAAATGATTTTAAAATTTTGTTAAACATCGTTTATTTCTTTTTAAGTTATAAAATAATAACTTTTCTTTCAAGATGAATTCCCCCTTATATTTTACTTTTTCATATTGCCATTTTATTCCTACGTTGTGAATCAGCTTTATCAAATACATCTTCATTTTTTAATGTTATTAAAAAAGTAGATCCTTCATCTCCAAAAGATTTTAAAAATTTTCTTTTATCCTCTTTATCTTTTAATGTTAAATATCCTCCAGTTACTTTTAAATATTCTCTATCCATAGATGTATCTCTTTCAGATTGTTTGTGATCTTCATTCGAATTATCTTGTACAATATTGACTTTTGGGTGTATAAAGTTATATAAGCTTGTAATATAATCAAATACTAATCCAAGTATTCTTCGTGTAAAATGTGGTTTAACTATAATACTTTGTTCGTTATCGTTATCTGTTTCATTTTTATGTTTTATTTCTTTATCTGTCTTAATTTGATTGTCTTTATTAAATTTGGTCATTGGAAGATAATCAAGTGCTCTTTCATAAAAAGTAGGTTTATATTCTGACATACTTTGTGTTTGTTCTGTAGATATTTTATTTGGAGAATCCGTTTTAATTTTATTGTCTATAATGACCTTTTCACTTGTATCTGATATTAACTTTGACTTCTCGTTGTTGTTTATGACTATTTTGTTTTTCTCACGTGTTTTTTTGACCGAATTCTTATTTTTGTCTTCAAAATATTCGACTCTTTCTTTAAAAGTTTTTTCTTTATCATTCTTTTCTTCTTCTCTGTTTATCTTACTATCTTGTTTTAAAAAATCCAAGAATTCACGATGAAGAGTATTTACTTTATTTATTTTATCATCAAGAATAATTCTTTTATCATCAATAGAATTACAATCATCATTTAGTTTTTTTACTTCATCGTTTCTTTTTTGTTGTTCTACTTCGTCATCTTGATGTTTAATAATACTGTCTTCTTTTAATATAGTGTTTTTAATTATAAAAGTAGGCAATTTATTTTCTTTTTCTTCTCCAGTTTCAGTTAAATCTAAACTATTTTCCGCCGTCGTTTCTTCTACGTTACTATCCATATCACATTTATCATTCTCATTATTCTTATCACCTTTAGAAAAACAACAGTATCCTATGTAAATACAACTTAGAATACAAAATATTGTTACAATTGTTATTAAAATATATTTTCTTTTATTATTCATTATGCTCTAAAATATACAATAGTATTTATAGTTTTATTTTTGGTAGTTTCTTAAAATAGATTATTGGAAAATACCGAAATAAGAAATAAAGAAAATATATATTTAAAAAAAGGAATAGTTGAATAAAATAAATAATACCATTATATTTTATTTACATTTTATTATATATTTTTTATAAAAAAAAATAAAAAAGAATATTTTTTAAATTAAACAAATATAGAAATACTTTTATTTTTAAAAAGAAAATTATTCCAAACTTTCTAATCCCATTTTTACAGCGCTTTTTAAACTCAAACAACCACCCGTAAATCCCGAATAATGAACAAATTTTGCATCTTCGATTTTACTTTCTTTTTGTAATTCTTCATCTCGAAGTCCTCTCCAAGCTTTTTTTAGTAAAACTTTGCTAACAAATTTTTCTTTTTCAACCGAATATATTCTATTATCATTTTTCCTGGAATAGATTATAAAAGAAATCTCATCATAAAGCATAAAGGAAATTAAAGTTTTGGGGATATAATCATTAACATAGTTTATAACATTTCCATGTGTTCTTTGAAATTCATCTATTCCTAAATCTTGTTCTTCTCCTTTTTTACACATAATTAATATTTTATTATAAATTTTCAAAGTATTCATGATTTTAAAAAACTTTCCACATACAAGCAAGTTCTTATTCAAATAAAAATATAAATCTCTGATAACAACTTTTAAAGCTGAAACGAAATCATCCATATTTTTTAATAAATCTTCTATTCCTCTTGTCTCAATATTTATATGCGATAATCCATTATCATGAGCATCTACGCCTAAAAAATACTGATAATAAATATAATCTACTAATTTTTTATATGAAGTTATATCAATATCAATCTGTTTATCATTCTGATTCTCTGTCATAAAATCATTTTTTAAAGTGTGACAATTTATTAAATGATTTCCAGTTTTAGAGTATTTTTTACTGTAAACTATTTCGTCCTTAATTTCTAAATCAACTATTGTATAACCACTTAATAGATTTATAAGCTGATTTTCTCTATCCTGCATCAACTCTCTCAATGGCACAGAATATAATATTTCGGTATTTTTGTTACGAATTCTTTTAGGATCATAAATATTCATTCCTTCGTTAAACATTTCATTTATGTCCTGTAATTCATAATCTTTATATTCTGTAAAAACCATATTTTTTATATTTTGTACCTTAGGATTTAATTTTCTTATTAAATCATAATGATAATGTTTAAATATAAGACCTGCCGATGATAATCTTATATTTTTATTATCTTCTTCATTTCTTGAATTAATTTTTGTATAAAACTTATCTGAAAAACTTTTTTGGTGATGATCGTATTTTAAAATTTTAGTATCTTTTTTTTCAATTTCTGATTCAAATGTATATTTTCCACCAACATCATAAATAATATTACAAAGATTTAATAATCTATTATCTCTACTTCTTATTATAAAACTATTGCTGTCTATTAAATACATAATAGCCGATGATAATATTTCATCGTGGTGATATTGTCCATTGTGAGTTCCTAAAATCATTCGATTTGTTTTTATTTCAGTCATATGGGTAAAGTATAATTTTAAAATTTAAATGTCGAATTTCTGTGCGAAATTTACCAAAAATAGATATATGTTGTTAATAAAAAGGATTTTGATATATTATTGCATCTCATAAGTGCATCGTTAATCCATATTCCTTTCAACATTATTTTAAGTTAGGTATGTTCCAATTATGTTAAAAACGGGTCCACAAAAAAAATTATTTTTACCCAAGGTGTTTATAACAAAAAGGTATCGAAGGATAAAAGATTTTTTATAATCAAATTTTAAATAAGATAATTGAAATATTATATGGTTATTTAAGTTGTGATGAATACAAAGAGATGCATTTTGATAAGAAGAATGTTTTGGTGAACTTTAAAAATTCAATCAGTTTATTAAATTTAGGTTGTTAGAATAAATAACACGAATTATTTCGAAATTTGGTTAATTTTTTTTATAATATGTCATTTATTTCAATAATCCATGATAGTTTTTTTGTAGGCCTCATTTTTAACATATTAAGTATCTTTCAACTAATTAAATCAAATAATAACTTAAAATATTGAGAACATATCAACATTCCCGATACATTAAAACATTTATAATTTAACCAAATATTAAAAGTATGTTCATAAATAAAGTATTTTGTTACGTTAGTTAAAAAAATAAGATATAATCATAGTATTTATTTTAAAGTTTATAAATTCAATGAAATATGTATTGTTTTCCACTTGCAAGAGAGTAAATCTTTCACTCGTCTATATTAGATAAGCTTACAAATAATCATAAAAAAAATTATTAAATTTATTGGTAAAGGATGGAACAAACATTTTAAAACAAAAACAAAGGAATAAAAATGGAACAATCAATAAAATTAGAATATTGTCAATACATCATATATTTTATTTATTGCTACTTCTCCTAAATCTTTTTAAAATTTTCTTAGCATTATCTAAAGCTTCTTTGTTTTTCTTTGTATCGTTGTCCTGTTTTAATTTCTTTTTTTCTTCAGATTTTATCGTATTCTCAATTTTAGTTACTTCTTCCTTCGTAAGTTTATTCTCTTCTGGTTTTTTTGTTTCAACTGAAATTTCTGTATCTTTTTTAATGTTTACCTTTACATTGACTTTTTTTGGACTTACTGGTGAAATATCTTGTTCTGAGATGGTTGAATCTGTTTCTTCACTGTCTTCGCTTTTTGTTACTTCATCATACTTTTCAATCGATCCATCGCTTTCTTTTATTTTACTTTTTATTTTATTTTCAATATTCGCATGTTTAAATGCAGCTTCTGCTATCTGACATTTCTTTTTTAGTCGAAATAAGTAATCTGTTAATAATTTTTGACATTTGGTTGAATTCGCATTGAAATAAATGTTCTTCACTTCTTTTTCAACATTATTTTCTTCAAATATAGCATCTATGAAATATCTTCGTTTTATTTTTTTTATGTTTGTTATCATAATCATTGAACTCAGATCATCTTCTCCTAATTCCTTAATAAATTCTCTATATGTTTGTTGTAAGGTATTATTATCATAGTTTTTGAACATTTTCTTTGCTCTGATTCTATTGTAGTCTGTTCCCTTTTTCATAAGCTGATTTAAGAAAACTAGTTGTTCTTCTACAGAAAGTTTTTTCTCCGACATGACCCTTGTAAAAAAAAATAAAAAAATAACAAAAACTTTTTCTTAGAATTTTTAATTATCTGTTAGATTTTGCAATTCTCTCGATCTCTTCCTTCTTCTTGACTGCAAAACTACTTTGAGTGTTTTTTGCTGCATTTATCAATTCTTCTGCAATTATTTCAGGAAGCATTTTAATGTCCTTAAAAGTTGAATTTCTTACTCCTTTAGCTAACAAAAATATAGCAATATTAATTCTTCTAAGAGGAGAAACATCTACAGATGATCTCTTCATAACACCACCTTTTCCTATTCTAGCAGAATCTTCTCTTGGGCCAGAATTACAGATTGCATCTACTAAAATTTGTATAGGGTTTTGTCCTGTTACACCTTCAATGATAAAGAATGCATCCTTGACAATTCTCATAGCTAATGTCTTTTTTCCGTTATTTCTACCTTTTCTCATCATTGCATTGACAAATCTCTCTACCACTGGAATTTTAGTTCTTCCAAATTTTTTTGTATTAAGTCTGCTTGAAGTATGTGGAAGAATAACTTTAGATGCAACATTGATGTATTTTTCTAATGTTATATCCTTAACTTCCAAGTCTGTATATGGATATCTACCGAATAACTTAATATCTCCACTTGTTTCTGTATAACGCATTAGGGTTGAATTTTTTCAAAAAAATAAAAAAATTTTTTATTCAATAAAAAAGTTGGTAAAGAATTATTGAAAAAATCTTTAAGAGATAGGAAGTATTTTATTTGATATAATAATAGCATTGGAATAATAAATTGTAATGAAAAAATACTCCAAAACTTTTTATATTTTATAAAATAATAAATATTTACGTGGTGTTTTTATTCGAAAATAAAAAGATCTTTTAAAGAACATAACATTTAATCAATTCAAAAATTATACATAAATCTTTTCTGTCATGAGATAGAATTTGTTACTTGTTCAAATAAAAAAGTTGTATTAATATTTTAGATACAAACGTTCATAATAATAGCAGATATATATTTTATGACAAATTCCGGAAATTTTCATTATAATCCTCGATGATTATTAAAAAGATATATTACTTTAACTTATATAACTTTGATTAACTGACTTCAATAAACATCATGGTTATCATCATTTCATATTAAAGCACATAACTTACGATTTTTAATAATAACATTATAATCACAGTTAAAACATTATATTGGGTTGGACCAATCATAATCATATACTTCAATATTCTAATAATAGATAAATGAAAGATGTTTTTCGTTTTTGAGAAAAAATAAAAAATAAATATTATAATATTCAAATACACATAATATTAACAAATAATGGTATTATTTTCTAAATAATAATGGAGTGTGAAAAGTAAACAAGATAGATAGTAAATAAATATACGTTGTGGTTTGAAATATATAAAATAAGGTGGAAATGAACCAGTAGGATTACATAAAATATTTAATTCATTATTAAATATATTTTGATACAGATATAATCGTTATTAACTTCCATGTATATGAAATAAATATTTTTTTTAGATGAAGAAAACATTTCACAAATTTATTATTAAAATCTTGTATCATAATCCAATATATAAAACAAAAACAATATTATGAAACTATATTGTAAATATGTTATTATTTAGTCGATTAATATTGTGTTATTTTTCTAATAATAAACACCTAAAATTTCCTGTAGTAAATCGAAGAAATTTTGAAGATCTTTTTGTTCTCTGAAAATTAATATAAGAAAAGATTTATTGTAATGAGAAATAAAAGGATATATAGGATTTCCCATTCATTTTAATAAAAAAATTCCTTTCGATAAAATTTAATTCATCAATGATATTATTTGTCTACACATATCAATTATCATCAAAAACTTTTTGTAATAATTATTTAAGTTTTCTTCTGTGATTTTATAAAGTATCATTGTAATATAAGTGTTCAGCCTAATTTCATTATTTGGTTTTTGCGTGCAACATAATTCTTCCATTTACTAAAATAATTACGATAATATTTAATTGTGAAAAATAAAATGATACCAAACTTCTATATTTACTCTCTAAATACTACTTTCAATTTGAAATGATGGTGCATTCGAGTATTATACATAATTAATACGGACTGTATTATTTCAATTTCCCACGTTTTCTTATAATCTTTAAAATCAATACTATTTATCAGATATGATTAACGTCAAAATATATCCTCTGGTATTTGTTCACCAAAACTATTACAGATATATTTTTTATTTTTATATTAGTTATTATAATATTAGCAGATATGCTTCTGAAAGATATGCCATAATTACTCTTCATTGAAAAGCATTAAATTCCATATCATTTATAAAATAAAATTTTTATCGTTGGTTTCTAATATTTTATTAAAATAGTTTCTTATTTTTTTTTATTAATGAAACTTTTATTATTTGTATTTTCTGGTATTGTAAAAATTCATTTCAGAATAAAAATGAATGTTGCCAGAATACGTTCGCCGTGAATTTTCCAATACTAATATTGTGAATTACATCATACATCTAACAAGTTTATTTGAAATGGTGTTACATATTCCCTTGTTTTTAACATTAAACTTTCTTTTTGAACTTTGTTTATAATAGGGTTATACTCGAGTTATCCTCTTTCAAATTCTTCCCTCGTTTTTGTATACCCTTAAATTGTTGTATATTGTAGAAACTTTTCTATTTAATTTCTTTCCATTAACTTTTACGGAATATCTTTATTTTCCCCGTTAATGAGTTGTTTGAAATAATGTATATAATGTAAATATTCATGCCATAATAAAATTTTGTGTTTACATACTTTAATTTACAATGTATATCTTTTCTAAATTACTTAGAATTGAAATTTTATTAAAAAATATTTTTGTTAATATAATGAATAGAAAATTGTCTAAAAGTAAACGAGGAAACTCTATATATTATCGCGAACTAAATATTTATTATTTTCCACGATGTTGTATATAGATTTTAATTTACTATAATTTATTAATTACAACATAAAT
This sequence comes from Lophius piscatorius, assembly GCA_009660295.1. Taxonomy (NCBI): domain Eukaryota; kingdom Metazoa; phylum Chordata; class Actinopteri; order Lophiiformes; family Lophiidae; genus Lophius; species Lophius piscatorius. The sequence continues at coordinate 16,908 of VRLP01006867.1, read as the reverse complement.
ATTCCCAAATTTCATATTCTTTAGATTTTAATAATATTTGAATTTATACAAAATTACACGTGGTGTCTATTAATTTAATTTCTAATTTATAGTAATTGAGATTAGCCAATTTATTTAGGTTAATTGTTAATTTACCATCTTTTATATTCAATTTATTGTTTAATTTCTTTTATTCTATTGGTTAAAATTCATTATTAAAAATTATTTGTTGTTACGATAACCAATCATTTATATTAACTAAACAAGAACTTTTTCTTATTCTGTTAAAAGAATAAAAAATATTTTTATTGACAGTTATTTTAAAGTATTTATTTATTAAATCTTGTCATAAATCATTTTTAAATTTCTTGAAATAAAAATATTTATTATTTTTATTATTAATTGATTATTCCATTATAAAAAATATATATGATTTTGTTATTTAATATTAAATTTGATGAAAAGTATTCATAACAAAATTTTTCATATGAAAGTTTTTTTAAATAATAAAAATTTTATAATAATGACAGTATACGAGGAATCACATAAAAATATATAACACATTTAAAAATATTTTTTCTATTTTTTTGATATTTGGTTTTTATACAATATCCCTTTATGAGTATATCAATATACTTTCAATTATTTTATTCTTGTATTATAATAATTATTTTAATGTTCTTAGCACAAAATAAAACTATTAAAGGAGAATGCACACAACATAACAATGAATTAACAAAAAAAATATATAATATGTATAGATTTGTATATAAAAATATATTTTATATTATAAAATATTTTAAAAAAAGAATATATAGACTCTATGTAATATATTTTCTTAAGAAATTTTATTATTCAAATCGTAAAATTCAACAGAAAAATATATTTTATTTTTTAATAAGACGTTTAAAAAAGCTACTTACTCGTTTAAGAATCATTCCTAAAAAAAGTAATATTGACTATAACTGTAACATATTAGATGAAATAAAGACTGCAACTTTATATCTGAATTTTGATTTTAAAATTCAAGAAAATTTGATACATCGTACTGTGAAACGTATTGATAGTTTATATGGAAAAATAGATGAGTTAATAGGATTCCATAATGGTGTGATAGTTGAGAAAAAGTTTTGTGCAATACTGGCATATTTCCCTACGGTTTCGCAAGCTATAAATTTTTATTTTGATTTAAATGAGTTTCTTGAAAAAAAATTTGATATAATTTCGTATAAAGGATCAATTTTCTGTGTTGTTAATATTAATGATATTAAAAAAGAAATAAAGAAATCTTCTAGATTTTTAGAAATTCCATCGAAAAAAGATTTGTTTTTTTCAAAGCTTGCTACTGAAAAATTGAAAAGAGAAGAAACAAATTATGAAACTGAAATGTTAGGATATTTTGCATTAAAAGGATTTTCTAGTATTCCAATTCCTATATATAAAATTAAATATATTATTTAAATATATTTTTGTTATATATTTGATTTTAATAAATAAAAATTATGATATTTTCATTTAAAAAAATTTCCCTCCGTATTTTAAAAAAAATAAACAAAAGAATAATTAAAAAAATTTATGATGAAATAATCAAAAAGTAAAAACATCAAAAATAATTAGTAGCCTATTTTACATGTTTAAAAACCATAAATAAAATTTTGTTTTTCTTGACCTTGAAATTTTTTGTTTATGCATTAACCCCATGATCGATCAATTTGAAGAGAAGATAAGAATATATATTTCACAACTTGGTCCTCTTATAACAATTGCAAATAGTTACATTTGTGCAAATAACATAAAGAATACAGGGTATAAAATTACTATATCGACCTTAATATTACCCTCGGTCTTTTGTTTCTTCCTACCCCCATTATTAGCAAATTTAGCATATACTCAAATGTTGGTTAGTGATGTTCTACTCGTAGGATTTGTTTTGGGCCTTACTTTATTCATGATAGTCGGGTATAATAGATTTTTAAGTTTTATAGCTGATATATTAGCTCAATTTGGAAAACTTGGTCTTTTAATTGCAATGAAGAATAACAAAGAATCTTTGTCAAAAATACTTTTATGGTTAACCATAGCTGGATTTTCATCTTCATTATTTTTGGAAATTTTACAAGGTAAAACTCAATTTTCCATTTCTAAAAATCAATTGCTGGATATTTTACTTTCTACTGCAATAGTTGCGTTTACAAGAAAATACTACAACAAAGATTTTATAATTTTTATCCACGTATTTTTAATAAAAATATATTTTGTCGTGGAAAATAGATTTACCAAAAAAAATACAAAGGAAAAAACCACCAACAACACCAAAACAAAGGAAGCACCGGCAACACCAAGAAGAAGACCTGTAAGAAAAGCAGCAATGGCTGCAGCAGGAATGTTGTAATAAAATTAAAAATTTTATTAAAAATCACTTTTAATCGTAAATCTTAAATCCAATATCTCCTGCATATTCTCTGAAGCATCTTCTACAGATCATAAGATCATATTTTCTTATTACTCCATTATATGCAAAACATGCTCTGCATCTTCTATTTGTTCTTCCGAAATCTTTTCTTTCAACTGTAAATGTGGTCTCTAAGTCAGCATTGTATTTTATCATTTGCTTGCTCATAATGTTAGGGTGTATTTTTTTGGAAAAAATAATTTTTCAAAAATTTTAAAATAAAATAAAAAAATGTAATTTAAATTGTTCAATAAACTTTATAACAGCATTAAATAAATTCTATAAAAGAATATATATAATATATTTTTGTTTCTATATTATAATTGATGTAGATATTTAATTGTTATAATATATTTTGATTGTAAACCTAAACTTTTTAAAAATATTTTTTTTAATAAAATTATTATAAAACTAACAGAACAATAAAAAGCTAAATATAGAATTTTACATTTCTAATAACGTTATTCTTGGATCTATTATAATAAGAAGTTTATCATAAATTAAGAGTAGACCCTCTTTATTTATTTATTTTTAATATTTCTTCGCTTATAAATACGTTGGTAAATATTAAATATTTTATAACCATAAGATAATTAAATTTATTAAATAGAATAGCTAATTCCAAGTTTATTTAAAAAAGATTTTATTTGTAATTAAAATTCTCATATTCTTTTATTATAGCTTCTTTTACATCATTTATTTTTTTACATGTATTTTTATATTCAATGGTAAAATTACATAGAAATGTTTCTATTTCTTCTTTTTCTATTTTTAATTTATTTTCTAATGTTGTTAATTCCATTTCTGATTTTCTTAGTAATTGTTGAGATTGTATTAATCCACTGTTTGTATCAGCGTATAATTTTAGACATTCACGTTCTAAATCATCTTTTTCTTTACGAATTCTACGATGTTCAAGTTCATTTAATTCTTTTTTTTCTAAGTAAAGTTTTCCTGTGGTGTATAGTTTTTCTTTTAGGTAGGAAAGATGCTCGTCAGCTTCTTTGTTGTTAATGGAAAGTTCTTCTAATTTTTCTTGAAGAACGATTTTATAATCTTCTAATTCTCTAACATTTTCTTTCTTGTTGTTGGTGAAATGTTCAATATCTTCAATTTTCTCTTCAGGAATTATGTTCAAAAGGTTCGATTTGAAATTTTCTAATTGTGAATTTTTATCGTTAATTTCATTTTTAAGTTCATTCTTATTTTTTACAATCAATTGTTTTTCGTTTTTAAGATTTTCTAATTCACGTAATAAATTATTTTTTTCTTGATTTAATTCCTTGTAATCTTCAGGATCAATTTTCTGATTTTTTACTATTTCATTTAAATTTTCTTGTTCATCCTTCAATTCATTCGCTTCATTTTGTATTTCTTCTTCTTCCTTTTCTATTTTCTCGATAATTCTCTCGTTCTTTTTTATTCTATCTTCTAATTGTATTTCTGATTTTTTTATATTTTTCTCCTCCTCAATTAACTTCTTTAATTTTCCATTTAATTTTTCTATCTCATCATCATCACCAAATTCTTTCATTTTTTCTTCCAATTCACCTATAAAACTCTTTTTTCTATCTATTTCATCCATACCATCCTTAAATACCTTTTGTAATTCTTCTTCCAATCTTTCTTCTTCTAATACTTCATCCTCTCCTTCCATAAACTTCAAATAACTATTTGTTGCATAATCATAAAAAATCCTTCCTATTTGTCCTGCTTCCATCTCCACATCAAAATCATCAACCGTTTGAATAAAATCCACCAACCATGCTAACATTGATAATATCACAGGCCATGTGTGTGGTGTTATAGCTATAAGCTGACTTCTTGTAATTTCATTGATATATGGATATTTTATAGCTTTTATAATTGTAAGAACATCTTCTTCTATTCTACCGTATTCATAATTAGGATTAATAAATTCTACAATAAATTTAAAAATGTTTTGAAAATCTTTTACTGATGGACTCAGAAGAGTTTTGTTGTTAAGATTTCCATCATAACCTCTCTCGTTTAAAAAACTATAAACTTTTTCATAACATTGACTCTGATATTCTTTATCACGAACTATTTTCACATCTCTTCTTTTAGGTTCATCAGTATTTTTTATAGATGGGTTAAGAATGGATGGGCGTACGCTTGATCTTCTTGATGGTGTCATTGTTTGTCTTCTCATGGGTAAATGCATAATTAATAATAAAAAACAATAAAAGAAAAAAAACAAACAATAATATTTTATGATTATTTTTAAACTAAAAAGAAATAATATAAATATCTTTTAATTATTTAAAATATTTATAAGGAAGATAAAATTATTATTTTTAAACCAAACAAATAACAGTATTTTAAATATCATACAGTTTAATAATGAAATTTTTTTAAAAAAGCACAAATCAATAGAAATACCTCAATTCTAATTAATCACGATGTTAAATAGAATTTAAAAAATATTTTTACGTAAAAGAACAGTTTATTATTCAATTTTAAATGTAATTCCTTTATCTTCAAGTAAATTAACCATCTTATAAATGTCCAAAACACTTCCTGGTGTATGTATTCCTCCAATTACTTTATTTTTATTAATCATTTCCAGAAGAACTTGCGCTGTAGATACTACAGAATAAGGTGTTGCAACATAACCCGGATCACCACCTTCAATTGTTAATTTCTTTTTTGTTAGAACACCATCAACATAAGATTCTCCGAAAAATAACATTTTAAATTTGCCTTTTTCTATTTCTTCTTCTGTTGGTTTTGTTTTGGGAACAACACCGTTAGTAAAAAATGTTGGAAATTTTAATAAGAATTTTTTTGTAAAGGAAAATTTAGCCATGGCAAAAATGATAAAAAATCCTATCCAAAATAAAATGGTATTGAATAAATTACCAGTATCAATATAACAAGCATATTTCATAGGCTCTTCACCGTGTTCTTTAAAATATTTTTGTGTACGTTTAACTATTGCAATATCCGTACCCATAAAAATAGTCCACCATGATTTTGTTTCTTTTGAATACGTTAATTTCTTAACAGGCTGTTTTCCTTCTTTTGGTATTTTCTTTTTATTTCCTCTTATTTTTCTAAGCTCTCCAATAGCTGAAAGAGAATGAACCAAAGAAATATAGCTAGTTTTATTTATCTGACATTTTTCAAATTGTAATACACTAGTTATACTTTTGTTAATACCTTCCATTTTTCTTTTAAGATACTCTGAACCTATATCTGCTGGTATAGAATCAAATCCACATGCATTTAAAATAAGCACTCCTTTCTTCTTCGCTTCTTCATTGTATTTATGCAATATTTTTTCTATAAAAATATTTTCTCCCGTTACATCTATATAATGTGTCCCTGTGTTTATACACCCTTTAACCACTTCTTCCCCACAAAAAATAAAAGGACCAGCACAATTAACTAATATCTTCGTTAATTTTGATATTTTCTCTATATTCTCTATACTACATTCTAAAATATCTACCACATAATCAACATTCTTATCAATTCTATCGTAATTTCTACCTGCCACAGCCATTTTTAAATTATAAACCATAAATTCTTTTAAAGTATATTTAGCTGTTATACTACTACCTCCATAAATAATAACATCATATTTTCTTTGAGATAAATCCATGGGTAATATTATATTTTTTAATTTACGAGCATTCTAAAACTTGTTACATGTAAATCATTAAAACCCTGAATTAAAAATATCATAAATAAATGTATTATTATTTTAAGTTTCACATAGTTATTGATATCAAATTAATTAAAAATGTAAATGATTACAATAATAATTATTTTTTGTTTATTTAATTTATATTCTGTTTGATATTCTTTAATTAAAATAAATCTTTTTTATATTTAAAGTGATTAATATTCTATATTTTAAAACTATATTCAATTTAATATTCTTCAATCTTATACTTTAAGATTTTTTTTGTTTTTATTTTAACATTTAAAAGTTTTATAGAAGAATAAAAAAATTAAATAACAAGAGAAAGATTCTAATAATGGGACGATGAAAGTTTTCTCCTTTGATAAAAAAAACATTAAAGGAGATGGTATCTAAACTGTTATAATAAACTACAATATGTTGTATTTGGAAAATACAAAATTTAGATATTTATTTATTAAGGAAAGGAGAACATGTGCTATATAAAGAAAATATATATATATAAATATTATATAAGAAAAATAATAAATAAAATTTAATACATTTCTCTATGATTTTTTATAATGCTTCTTTATTATCATACAAAGGAGAATTTAAATAACAAAGGATAAATTATTTAAAATTAATAGTTGAAAAATATTTTAAAATCGATTTTGTTATTTTAAAAAATATATTTTATATTCTAATTTCTCCTATTTTAATGGAGATTCTCCTTTATATTATTTCATGACTACTTTATTTTTATGGTTATGAGTGAAAATAATAAAGATGTTTCAAATCATAAAACTGTCTCAGAAACAAATGAAAAAGAAAATGAAAACAACAAAACAATGAATGATAGAGCAGAAAATGTTAATTTAGATGATAGGACGGAAAGCGATAATATTCAAGATGTTGATAGAAAAATAGCGAATGATAGAACAGAGAAGATTAATTTAGATGATAAGACAGAAAGCGATATTAGTCAAGATATTGATAGAAAAATAGCGAATGATAGAATAAAGAATGCTAATTTGACTGATAAGACAGAAAGCGATAATATTCAAGATGTTGATAGATTTTCTGTCAGTTCAGAATCTGGAACGACTGGAGAACAATTGCTTGTAATGGAAAGTGGAGATGGTAATATTGATGTGTCTTCTTCTGAAAAAGATTATATAAAAAAAGTGTTAGATAATTCAGATTTCGGAATAAGTGAAAGATCTGATGGTACAATGTTATCAAAAACTGAAAGTGAAGAAAAATATATAAATGATATTTTCAATAAGAAGAACTTATCTATAGATGATATAAGTACTAATACATCAATATTGATACCAGAAAATGAAGATGCTGAAATAAAAAATATTGAAAAGAAAGATAACATGGATAGTTCAATGTCTATAAATTCTGATAATTTTGTAAAATGTGTTAATTGTTGTGATGTAATACGATTACCAGCTAAAAATATTATGTATTGTGGTTTATGTCAACATAGGTTGGAAGATAATTTACATCAAGAAGATAGTGGTTTTGTGTTAAGGGAGGTATGTGAACCATGTTCAGAGTGTTTGTCACAAAATAAAAATGTATCAAATTTTCCAGAGAAAATGGTATTGGTAGATGAAAGTAACGGAGAATTTAATCAGGATGATAAATTGGCCGATAAACTTAATATGGAAAATGAAGCTATGAAAGATTTACTTTTAGAACAAGAAGAAATTAAAAACGAGAAGAAACATGAAGAAGTAGCAGAACAAATTATAAAAGACAAATTAAAGGGAATTGATAATAATGTATTACCACAATCAAAAGAAGAGGAAAAGGAAGTATCAGCACCAAAAGAACTGGAAAGAGATTGGAAAATAAAACAATCATTCTTGAATGCAGTAAATGAATCATCTTCAAAACAAGAAATTGAATTTGAAGAACCTCAAACACCGTTGCCTTCAGAAAAAGAATTTCCAATTTACATAAAAGTAGAAGATGAGAGTAGTTTAGGTTCATTTGATAGATTAGGTGTAAAAATGATAGGAGAGCCATTAAATCCATTAATAATTTTAGATGAATCATCAATGAAAAATAAAGAAGAAATAGAAATATCTTCAGTGACCGAATCTACTTTAAAATCTACATTTGAAAAACTAGAAAACGTAGAAAAGCTAATAGATACGGTAAAACAAGAAGAAATATCAAGCGAATCCGAATACACCAATCACAGTTTCCACAAATTAGATTTACCGATAATCAAAGATACATCAGAGATAAACTTGGATGAAAGTACAGAATCAGAGAAAATATCATCTGTTTCAACTAAGACAGAAGAAACAGAAGAATTTAAAGAAAAACCATGTAATATTAAAGTAAAAATGATTATAGATGATAAATCTGTTAGCTCTTTTGAATCTATCGACAAAGCTAAAACTAAATTGGTAGGAGAAGATACAAGTTATGGATCCGATTCTTTTAAAATACCACCAGGAACAGCATTTAATTTATCAGATTCATTCGGAGATGATAAGGTTGATTCTAGTATTATTTCCATTCCCACAGGTATCGATGAATTTACTGTTGAATTAGAAGATTCAATGAAATTAGATTTACCCTCATCTTCTTCCATAGCTTCGGAGAATATGCGAATATATAAATTTAAAATTGAAAGAGAAAAACTTTATGAAAAAGAGAATGAGATATGTAAAGGAAAGGTGAAGAAGCTTATAAACCACTTTGAAAAGTTATCAAAAAAATAAAGAGTATTATATAAATTTATCCACAACAACCTTTACACCCACAATGTTCACACTGAAATTCTTTTTTTATTTTTATTCTAGGAACTCTGCATATACACAGGGTATCTTGTTGTGCTTCTTTTTGCAAACATCTAAGACAGCATAATTTTTCGTAACCATTCCTTTTCCAAAAACCCAAGAGTGCTTTATCTAAAAAATTATTTTCGGCTAAAAAATTGTATAGCTCTTTAGACATTGATTTATTTTTTAATAAATTAAAAAGATATCTATTTCTTTTATAATGTATTTGATATATTTTCCAGTATTTGATACATTTCTTATTATATACTGTTGTATCATTTACTTCTTTGTATAATTCTTCTTCAATTTCTAAAAGAAAAGGGGCAACTGTTATAAAATCAGTTGGTGTATTTTTATTAAATAAATTGTACATGGGGTTTTCAATGAAATTTTTATTATGAAGGATTCCTACCATATTCAGTTTGCTATTTTCATCATTAATGTTTTTTAAATTTATACTTTATGAGTATTACATTCATATCATTTTATATTATATTTAAAATCTTGATATTTTACATATTATTTAAGTAGCTACTACATTTTTGTTTTTATAATAATTTTATATTTGTTATCGCATAATAATTACAAAATCAATGGCTATCTAATTTTCATAGAACCATCAGATAATATTCTAATTTAATAAAAAGGGACTATATACAAATATGTAATATTACGTTGGTACCGTTTTTTTATTTTCAAAAAACTTAAATTACAGACTTTCATATATATTTTTTTTACATTTTGATTATCGAATTATAAGTTATATATAAAATATAAATCAATCTTTAAATATTTATTTACAGGGCAAGTAAAATTTTTCAAGAAAATTTAGAATTTGTTAAAATTACAATGTATTGGTATTTTAATAAATAAAAAACATAGATCAATTATAAAAAACGGTAAAAAATTATATAAAATAAATATCCAAATATTTCTTGTTTTGATAATAAATTTAATCTTACCATTGTCTTTAAGAACCCAATAGGTTAATCCATCTTGTGTACAACCAACCACAATGATTTATAATTAACGTGCTATAGATATATGACCTAATAAGAAAATGTAATGTAAAAATTAAGTATAATTTAATTTATTTAGTTATTTTATGTCAACAATGTTATTTAATATTGTTTTTTAAGGTTATAATAAAAAAAACTATTAATATAATCTATAACTAAAATTACTCAAAAACATATTTTTATTACAACCAATTGTTTACTTAAATGTCGATAATATTTTTCTTATTACGTTATATCTTTTAAGAGAAAATCAAATATAACAACCAATCATCTTTCAGCAAATATACATAAAATAAATATTATAAAAAAATATAACCCTTATGCTACTTTATTTTCTCTTAAGGGATATCATGTCATTAAAAGTAGACGATTTTATAAATCGTACAGATATTTCCTTACGTCGTGGAAAGATTGAAGAATGTGAATCTATTTATCATCAACATTATGATACATTTAAAGATAGTATTTTAATAAAAAAGAGATATTGTCATTTTTTGTATCAAATAGGAGAATACAGTAAAATAATAGAACTTTTTGAAAACGAAGATAACGAAGATATTAAAGCTATTGTCAAAAAATCAAAGGAAAATATATTAAAAGAAAAAGATTTTATAAAAAATAAAGAATGGTTATTGAAAGAGAGCAAATATTGTAAAAGACATATAACCAAGGATATAAATATTTATTTATCGGAAAAAATATACGATAAAGCTTTTGATTCGGTAAAGAAGTTACATATGTATTTTCCTTCAGATAAAAAAATACTTGGTATCTATGGGCAGATTCAAATGGTGCGTGGTGATTATGCTGGTGGAATGGGATGTTTTTCAAAAATTGATCTGCAGTTACTTAATAAAATAAAAAAAAGTGTTCAAATGAGTTCTGATATAAAATATATGGGTAGTATTTCAACTAGAAATAATTTTTTATATCTGAAAAATGTTATCACTGAGATAGAGGATTATTATAGAAATGATAAATTCTCACCAAGTGTATTTTCTAAGTTATTGGCAGATAATATTTATATTTTTTTAGAAGTATGTGTAAAAAATGAATTAAAAGATCATGGAACAAATTTAGCAGATCTTCTTATGGAAATTAGCGAAGGTGAAAAAGATAAAAAAATATTTTTAGAAATTTTATTTCTAGACAAACATTACGATAGACTTGAAAAAGAATTGAATAAATTGAAAATAGACGATAAAAATTTTGTACGAAATATGAAAAGTAAACTTAAAGAAATAAAAAAGAATAAAGAACGACAATATCAACAAAATAAGCAAAGAGGATATGATACTGATCCTGAAGGTTATTATAAAATTTTGAATGTAAAACCTACAGCAACAACAAAAGAAATATTAAAAAAATATAGAAGATTATTGGTAGAAGTGGATCCAGATAATTATGAAGGAGATGATCCTAAAGAAAAAGAAAGATTAGAACAAAAAATGATGAAGCTTAATAAAGCAAAGGATATATTATCGAATGAAAAATCAAGAGAAGAATATGACAGTGGAAGATCATCTTTTTCCAATCGTGGTTTCAAAGGATCTACCGGATATCAAAGTTATGGAGGTCAAGATTTCCAAGATATTTTTAGTATGTTCTTTGGAGGAGGTGGATCAGGATTTGGATCAAGTGGACATACATATTATTTTACAACAGGTAATTCAGGTGGTGGATTTAGAGCGATGTAGTTTGTTTAATAAACGGTAAAATGTTTTTAGAAAAAAATTATTTTATTTTGTTTTTTTAAAATGATATTTTAATTCTAAGTTAAAACGGATAAATAAGATTTATATTCCTATTATAATCTGAGATCATTAATTTCTTAAAGCTTGTAATATATTCGTGTTAATTGGTTTTGTTATATACACGACTTAATCTCATCTTACCTTACTTTGTAATTTCTTTTAAAAACAAATATTCTCAATCTATAAATTATATTTTTTCTTAATTTACATATTTTAATTTTTATATGAATATTAATTTCTAAAGATAATTTACACAAAGAAAAATTAATATAACTTACAATTAAAATTTCTGATATCTTTCTAATATCTTTCAATTATATTTTAATATTTTATAAAGATAATTAAAAATAAAATATTTTTTAATTTCTATAAAACGTTTTTAAAAATATTAAATAAAAATATTTATTTTATTAATCGAATGGTGAAACATATATTTCTTCCTCTTCTTTATGATTTCCCATACAATTTTTAATTTTACAATTACTATCCTTACATAGAAATTTTTCTGTATCATGTGAATATGTACATGCATCACCGCGATTACATGCTTTATTGATAAAAAATCTACACAATTCTTTTTTTATTCTAGGTTTTGTTATTTCAACATCCTCTATCCATTCATGCTTTTTTACAGAATGAATATAATTTGCAAGATATTCTTTACTTTTTTTTGTTGGAACGTCCATACGATATAACATAGAAAATAATGAAGGGTAAAATACAGTTTTTTTTATAAAGAAAATACGTTTAAAAACGGTATAAGCAATAATAAAATAAAATTATTATATTGACATAAGAAATATTTAAAATCAAAATAAAAGATATATTCATATTGTTAAGAATTTTACGTATAAATATTATATTCTTTATTATTTGTATTCTTGATTCAGAAAGATTTCATTTTCATTTCCTTCTCTCCTTCTTTTGAAAATATAAAATTAAATAATAAAATATTTTTATTTCTATCTTAGGTCCTATTTATTTTTATAAATTTTTCTTTATCTTCTAACGATCTCATCTTCAAATACACAACTCTTCCCTTCTTCATACTTTTATATAATTCACATGATGTATCTGTTAAAATATAACACACATTATGTGTACACATTCCACAATCTTTACATTTATATGCATTATTGCTTATCAATTCACTACACACATAACATATATCACTTAATTTCTGCTGTGTAAATAAATGGTTTTTAAATTCATGTATTTTTTCATTCGTGTCAGATAATGTACTGTTTCTTGTTGCTGTGGATAATTCTTTTTCTAATTCATTTATTCTATTTTCTGATCCATGTACTTGTAATATACATTTCTTACGTGCTTCATCCGTTAGCATTTTAGACATTTTTAAAAGGCCGTCTCTTATTTTCTTTTCTTGTGTAATTTCTTCATTGATTTCTAAAAATCCTTTAACGTTCGTTTTGTTGGTAGAACCTTCAACTATAAATATTATTTTTACTATTAATACCATATCTCTGGAAGATACTTTACCTAGGTTTTCTTTGTCACTGTTTTTTACACTGGAAATTACACAATTATTTAGGTTTTCTTCAAAATCTCCAAGTTTAAATTTATTACCTTCAATAAAAATTGTATCTCCTTTAATTCCCATTTCTTCTTTTATTATCGTTACACTAAATGCTATGCTATCTATTCTTGTGTGTTCTTTCTTCAAATTTGCTATTTCTTCTTCTAATTTCTTTCTTACAAAAATCTCTTGTTCTAATTTCAATTCTATTTCTTTTATTTCTAATTTTTTTATTCTATGGTTTTTTTTGTTTTTTTCTATCGATTGTCTACTTTTTATTAATTCTGTCGTTAAACATTTATTTTCTTCTGATATCAAGGCACTATGCATTTTTACATAATTTAATCTTTCACAAACTTCATTTACTATAAATTTTAAAGAACTAACTGATTCAATAACCTTTTCTTTGGAAATATGTTTTTCAAGGATACATAAATTTGCTACTTGGGTAACTGTTTGTTCTGGAAGTTTATCATTTTGTTTATCATTCTGAGAATTTTCTTCTGTTGGAGTTTTTAAAGTTTTTATTAAATTTTCATAATCCATAATCATTTTTCTAAGTTCTCCTACTTCTTTTTCAAATATTTTATTTCTATTTTCTGCTGCAAATGATCTTTTTTCAAGCTCGGCTATATTTTCACATTTACAGTTATTTTTTAAATTTAATATTTCTTTTTCTAATTCTTCTTTCTTTGTTAAATAGGTGGTTTTTTCTACTGATTCTTTTTCTAAAGTATCTTTCAATCCTTTATTTTCTTCTTCTAAATCATAAATAATATCTTTATTTCTTTCTATTTCATCTAAGTATTTTTGTACATCATTATGTTTATTCTCTTTTTCGTCTTTCTCTATTTTTTCTATTTCATCAACTATTATACTTATTTTTTCTTTACATTTTGCACAATATTCTTTATTTACTGTAGAATCTGTTTTAATTTCTGTATTTTCTTCATTCGTTTTTATTTCTGTTACCAAATCATTAGCAATATTTTCTTTATCAGCTATATTCTTTCCATTATCACCTTCGCTATAAATACTATTTTGTATCAATTTTACAAATTTTTCGGCTGATTCTGGGTCATATGTAAATCCCACGAAATTAAAATATAATTTTTTGGTTTTTCTAAGAAATTCTTTTTCTACTGGTTGTTTTTCAACTTCTTTAGATTCTATTTTTATTGGTGGTGTTTCATTTCTAATATTACTCCAATTTATTCCTTCAAAAAACTTATGATTCTTAATTTCATCTAATTTGATTCTATCTTCTTTCTTAGTTAACATTCTACAAATAATATCTTTTAAATCTTCATTTATTTCTTTTTCGGGAAATTTTAAATCTAATTCTTGTATTCTTCTATACGTATTTTTCAAAGATTCTGTATAAAATGGTGGTTCACCAAAATACATCTCATACATAACCACACCCAACGACCAAAAATCTACATTTTCTGAATATACTTCACTACCCAATACTTCAGGACAAATATAATCTGGTGTACCTACTGGAATAGAAGATGTTGCTTCACCATTCTCTAATTTTATACACGAACCAAAATCCGCCAATTTTATATGCCCTTTACTATCAAATAAAAAATTATCCGGTTTTACATCCCTATGAATATATCCCATTTTATGCAATTCTTCCAACGCCAATAAACCCTCCGCTGAATAAAATTTTATAACTTCTTCCTTCAAAACTTCATCTTTTGTCAACAAATCCAATAAATCACCACCCGGAAAATATTCCATTAAAAAATACAAATAATTATCATCTTGAAAAGTCATCTGAGAACTTACCAACCATTTACTTTGTAAATTTTTTACCATAATTTCCTTCTCCAACAAGAAAAATGCTGTATGCGGCTGATTTATTACAGTCTCTTTTTTCACTTTCTTCAAAGCCATCATTTGTTCTTTCCATTTAACCAAAAATACTTCTCCATAACCACCCTTTGCAACACTCTTGATTACTTCAAATTTCGTATAACACGTTCTATTATTATCTATATTTTTTAAACTGTTAACAATTTTTATATATCTATCATCATCCTTCAATTCATTATATACTAAATATAAACAGTCTAATATCATATTAACATCTATTACTGTATCGTTCATAGGGTTAAACAAAATCTAAAAAATTAAAAATATTGTGATTATTTTTTTGATAATAAAATCATTATTTATTTTTTATTGTAAACGGTAATAACGTAAAATATTATAGAAATACTATAATGTTATGTGATAATAGATATTCGCTTTCAATATATAATTGTTAGATATTCATTATAATAATACTAATAATATCACATAACATTATAGTATTTTATTAATAATAATAATATCACATAATATTACTTCACATTTGTATATAGTATAGAAATTAATTATAGGATGTGTAAGACATATATCTTATATCCTATAATTAACGTTATATTTTTAAATTTTAAAATATTTAACCATCAGTAATAATACGATTGATTATTTATAATCTGATCTTTGATAAGAATAACAAAATACGTTTTCTAGAACGTTAAATTAGTTATCCTTTTTTTACAACGAAAGTATTTAAACTCGAAATTTCAATAAATCATAATTTTCAAAAAAAAATCTATTTTCTAACAATAAACAGTTATCTCGTATACTCAGATTAATATCTTTAGATCATAATTGTATAACACTTAAGTTTACAGTTGATTATAACAATATATTTTTTATTTATAAATATATTTTACAAGATAATCATATAAATAGAAAAATAAAGTTTATATAGATCATTTATATTTTAACAATAATAATATATTTATTTTATTTTAAAATATTCATCTACTATTAATGGTATTACTGTTATATCACGTATTATTGGTTAATTGTACTGTTATCCATTTATGAGAATACAACTGCTTTAAATAAAATTATATAATTTACTTTAAATAATATAAGTTATTAATTATTTTATTATATAATAATTAATTAAATTCAAAAATAAAATAATAACATACATATAATTTTAGTTATGATAATTAAAATATTGTTTTTCTCTCGTTAAACAAAATCGTTATCTTAATTATAACTTAATTTAATTAAAATAAAAGATTTTTATTTGTTTTCACCCCATTATGATTTATGATAATTTACTCCTTAAAGCTTGTAATATACTTGTACTAACGGGTTTCGCTACATATATGCATTAATCTCGTCTTACCTTATGCTCCACATACTTATTGTTAAATCAGATCTTATTTTAGATATAATATTGATTGTTCAGAAATCAATATCATGGTTATACTTATTATTAATTACTTTTTAATTTTTTTAGCTATAGAAATATTTAATTATAGAAAATTCTTATATTATTCTTTTTACAATTCATAGGTTAAATAGGGTGGATAACAGCATAATGGCCTCAGAAAATTGAAAGCGCCCCCCCGGGGAGAGCGCAATAAAGACTTCCTTCGCCGAGACTCGAACCTCAGAGGGCAGCCGGGCCTGCCAGTCTAATTCACCATTAAACCAAGTAATCTTTAAATTATATACTATTGTATATTTATAATAACATTTTTTCCATTATTGGATGAAATGGATAAAATATTATTATAAGATACCCTTTAATGCTACGTAATAAATTATTACAAATCGAATACATTACTACAACTGGGAATTCGGATATACAAACTCCAGATATAAATCGAAAAGAATTTGAAGAGT